>OLKM01004099.1:0-25458 GCA_900291075.1 Melanogrammus aeglefinus | reverse complement strand
TCTCGGGCCGACGATGAAAAAGGGGGGCATTGTAAATGTATGTGCAGTCCATTTCGCCTCTCTAATGAGGCGATGATGATTGGCCGATGTAGGTAGTAGTGAGGGCATGATAGGGAGGTTCCAGCCATCCCCCCTCTCCTCTTTCCCCTGGCGCTGAGCTCCGCGCCATCTTCCTGGTTGCAGCTTCCGCTTACACAAGCGGTGGGTCGTGGCCGTTGGTTCTGTCCACGTTACGGTACACACAGTGACTGGAGCTAAGCGTTACCATTCTTCCCTCCATCTTAAGACCCGAGACCTCCACCTCCACGGAGCAGTGCACTATCTCCCTCCTGTCGGTCAACAAGGATGCCTGCAACTAATCCACTACTGCCTGGAACAGTAACGAGTAAGGTAGTCGGGACCAACTGCTGCCTCTGCCCGCTTCGAGTCGAAGCCGCGACCATTATTGCTGTAGACTGTTGCCCGATTTGTTTTAGTCGCTGTGTAGAGTTCACCGCGCTCCAGTTGCGCTTGCGCTTCTCTGCTCACAGACTTAATACACTGCCAACCGCAGACGCTCCCTCTCCCCGTCCTCCGCACGGCAGCAGAGGCCGCACGAGGAATCGGTTGTGTGTCTGTGTCATCAGGTGTGTGTGGTGTGTGGTGTGGTGTGTGTGTGTGTGTGTGTGGTGCGTGTGTGTGTGTGTGGTGTGTGATGTGGTGTGTGTGTGTGTGTGGTGTGTGTGGAAACGGCGGACACAATGGCGAGTGTGTATCGTGAAGTGTGTGGAACCATCAGATTAGAATTTAGGTTTTGTTTTCTTTATTCTCCTTGGTTGAGTATTTGTTCATGACTAACTAAGATCATTCATTCCAGCCAAGAGTATTTTCTTTGGTACTTTCTGGTTTTTGGTTCATTTCGTTGGGTTAAGTAGCCTACTAAAATGATTTATGGGTTAGTTTGTTTTCCCTTAACCCGTAATTTGTTATTAACATAAGTTTTCTATTTTTTGTTTATTTTGGAAACTGTTACATTAATTTGTTTATTTGATTGTGTTTATTATTTATGCGTGGTCCTTATTGATTGTCCCCTTTTGTCCCCTGTCCTAGTATCGAGAGCCAGTCGGTGAGGTGTGTCCCTGGGTGATGGTTCCCTCTGCGTGTTGTGCGGACACCTTTTGGTTGTTTTCATACACCTATATGTTTGATTGTTTCACGGTGAATTGGTGTTCTTTAACTCGAAGAATTTCCTTCCCCGGCCACCTCTCGCTGTGCCTTCCCGTTACAGGGACGATTTCCTTTTCCCTTCCCCTTATCTTTACAATTCTATTTAGAACTTATGTTGTGGAAATAAAATCTATTGTTATAATTATTGAACCCACGTCTCTTGCCAATTTCTGAGTTACGTACCCTGGTGTTCTTTTTGTTTTGCTGCTTATATTTTAAGTGTCGTTTAAAGGTCCGGGGTGGAAAACCCCAGGTGGCGTGTCGGTTCCAAGTAAATTAATAAATTCCCTTTATTCATTTTAATTAATAATTGTTTTGGTCCACCTCTCGTACCGCACAGTAGCGACGTTCATGTAGATCTGTGACCAGCCATACGCTGGATAGCAGAATCCTGGGGATGAAACTGAAAAGTTACTTAACCCTTTGTTTCCGTTTCATGAACGGAGATTTTAAAAAAATGTGTGGAGTGATTAAGCTTCAAAAGAGCATTTAATAAGTGCATTTTATTACGGGGTCTTATTTTCTTGTCATGCAGATTAATAAAATAGCCTATTGAATGTCTCGCCAAATCTTTGGTTCATTCTCACACCCGGAACCCCGATCATGCTTAATCAAGTCATTATCTTGCTGATATGTTTAAACAGCCAATAATCAAGTCTACATCCCCCCCCCCTTCCGCATTGTAATGTTGTGTTGATTGATTGATGAACCGACTTCCAACATCGTTTGACTTCCACGATGAGAGAGGGAGGCTGAGTCTGGTTGGAGCTATCTTTCCGATGGATAGTTTTAGGATATTTTTCTGTGAAAATGGCGGTACATGCTGCCACTCCGACATGCTGGTGCACTCCCGACATAATCGCCATTCCGACATTCTACCTATTCAGAATGTCACCATTCAGACATACCACCATTCCCGACATGCAACTCTTGCCATTCCGACAGTTTCGTCCCGCCATTCCGACAAGCTTTTCTTTTTCTTTTTTTTTATGTTCTAGACATGTAACGATGCGATACAGGTCAGTGGAAGCTTAATAAATTAAACACAAACACAAATCTCGCCTTACTCGCACATCTACGATTCAGACATCTCGATGTCATTCCCCCCGCTTAACAATTTCCCTTACAATAAGGTGATATAAAGGAACACGTGGCACAAACGACATCCTGCTGCCAGGGGAACCCCGTCTCTGAGCTCGCGCTATGGTGCGTCCAGGAAGGCAATGAATCAAATCGCTACTTAGTTCTGAAGTCTCCTGTATTTCACTGAATCACAAACACCGCCCCATCACAGGCGGCATATAAATAAACAATTACACACAGATCAACAGAACGAGAAGCCCCCCCCCTCCCCCGCTGTCCTTAAGTCGAGTGGGAATGAGTGTGTGTGGTGGGTGCGCGAGCGCACTGTCCACTCTCCATGCGGACTGTGTGTGTTTGTGTGTGTGTGTGTGTTGTGTGTGTGTTGTGTGTGTGTGTGTGTGCATGGAGTGTGTGTTGGTGTGTGTGTGTGTGTGCGTGGCGTGCCGTTGCGTGCGTGCGTGCGTGCGTTGACGCGTTGTAACCCTCGTCCGACACATAATGCACTTTTACCATTACGCACACAAGTTTACAAATAGGACCAGGACGGCCTCCATAATACGCACAACAAATCAAAAGGGAAACGATAAGGTAACTTTTAAAAAATAGTAAGCAGCAGACAAGTAGTCAAAATATGTGTTTACGCATGCCACTGTGTCGTCTGCAGACAAAATGTCTATAATTAAACTTGAGCAGACCGCAGCTACAGAGAATCAAAATATGCAGGGTCCAGGACCCCCATGAGACCCATGATTGTCTTGAACACGTACTAACCACTGTGAATACAATAAAAACAACATCACTGATCTGATCACCGGCGGAGCGGTCCCTCTCTCCAGTAACTCTCCTAGCTCTCTCGACCACAACCGCAAATGAAGTAGCACAGGGCCAATATATATAATAATAATAATAATAATAATATATAATAATAATGCATTTATAATCGAGATGCGATCTGACAAGGCGTAGACCAGAGTCAAAGTCTGTATTAAGAGAGAGATGGGCAAGCAGGAGGCCGTGATCATTAAACCTACACATTTAATGACCTTATGTCGAATGCGGAACGTTTCCAAAAAGAAAAGTACCGCATCGACATGGAACAAAAATTGTCCGAGTGGTGGACGTTTTTCAATCATTGGAAGTGCCGCCATTACACAATTAGACCGTCAATGTCGAGTGGCGGTAATGTCGGAATGACCCGCGGATACGAAAATGCGGCATACTTTTTATCTGGGTGGAAAATATATATTTAGCTATAGTTACGTCCAATTAAAAGTGTTTATGTAAACATTTTTAGCAGAAATGTGCCATTTTACTTTCATAATGTCGTCGGCGAATGTGAAGATGTTGGTTTGATAGTACGACCAGTGTTAAATTGGATTTCTATGTGGGGGGCTCGATCTGGAGGCGCCGCTCCCCATACGCAGAGTACGATAATCGGGTCGAGTCTGTCCGTGTCGAAGGGGAAAATCGGCACAAATGAGCCCGATTATCTTTTATGTGTTGTGCAGCATTATGTAATTTTCCTGCTAATGAAAATGCAAGCCCATATCTAAATGAAAATTAGCCTATGTTTAATTTAATTTCTCTACCTCGCAATCAACCTGTCTACTAAGTAAGTAGGCTATGTCTGATGATGACCGTAGAATGATTTGACGTGTGTTGTCTGATCTGGGGGAGAAGACTTGCTGCGCAAGTCGTGCGCGATATGCCTACTTCTCAAACTTCTCCAGATGTCTAGGCCACCTATCCTACTCCATTATTTAGAATTGTGTTTAAAACACTAATTTGCAATGGAAAAGTGTAAAAGAGTAGACAACATTGCTCGCTGATGGAATCTAGGCAGACTCCAAAATCGGCTGGAGCAAGAAGGTGCGGTCGCGAACTGATTCGTTCGAAGAACGAATCGTAAGAAACAACGACCCGAACTGGTTCTTCTCTCTCTCGTCCGCGTCGTCCGTCGGTTGTCTCGTTCGACGTCCGTTCGCGTCTCGTCTCGTCAGCGTCGGTCGTCCTCGTTCCGCGTCGGTCGTCTCGTTCGCGTCGGTCTCCCTCGTTCCGTCGGTCGTCTCTCGTTCGCGTCGGTCGTCTCGTTCGCGTCGTCGTGGACTCAGAATTGAATCCTCCCAGACCACGACTCGCCAGACAGTTCGTCAGGAAGACGAGGACCGAGCGACTCACGGCACACACTGTTCTCTGCACTGCACCAGAGCATGTTATAGTTAGTAACTAGCTTTACTTAGTTAGCTTCAACGATAACTGAAAGTAAACATACTTGGAACGTCACGTAGCCTCCGCAGCAGCACTATGCGCAGGCGATCCGCAAGCCATATAATTATTAAAACTAACGCATTATCTCTGAGGTGAAGTAAAGCCTTAGGTGTTCGTTACATTTCTTGTCAAAGTAGCCGGTGTTACATTTTAGGTAAGGGTTCACATGTTCCTTTATCTCGGGAATTTTTTTAATATATAAAATTAACGTATTGACTCAACTTCAGGATAAGTATTCGATTCGCCATTCGATCCACGGAAACTCGACTGAAGAAACCAGTTCAGTCGAGTTTGGTAGCACTGAGTCTCACTGGCTTTTTTCTGAAATGTTATAGTACTACATACTACATACTGCGTACTGACAACAGTATAAGTACTGTGCACTACATACTAATACTCCCCGCCATAGTATGCAGTATATAAGAGTATGACAAGTACATGACAAGTATCATGCGAGTGCACTACCACAGTCACATGACCATAACAATTGTGACGAATTTGACGTGTCAGACTGGCGTGGTTTTCGAGCCGCTCTCCCTAAATTACGCAGATATATATATTTTTTGCATAGGCGATATATTTTTTTACCATTTTGAACATTTTAATTTTTTACCATTTAACAGTGTCGCACTTTCATTGTTAAGTCTAACAATGAGGCAAGGAGGCGAGGGAGAAGGGCACTGCTGAATAAAACGGCAGTTGCGGTAAATATTACAAGCAGCAGGGAGGCACGCTATGTTAAGTATAATACATTAATTAGAGATAAGTTAGCAGTGGCTTTATTGGCTTTAACCTGTTAGCTAGGAATTTATGGACAGAAGAACAGTTTGATATCATTCTGCCTTAAAGCAGTAAGACAGGAGTTAATAAAACCTCAGTGAGACAACACAAATAACAACATTTTAATCAAATATAGTAAAACTATTTGTACATGCATATAAATGAAAATGGATTTAAATAACAGAGTTTTCCCTTCATTCAGGTTCACCTTAGGGGTCAGTATTGTCAGCTGAATGACAAAACCCCAGCTGTTTCCCTTTTTTTTGGTGACGGTGACCTAAAGAAAGACTTCCGTCTTTCTAGGGAGTCCGTGAATGCCCTTGTGGAGGCCCTGGTGGATGAGCACATCCATGGCTGGGGGAGAGAACTGGAGGTGGCAGTTTTTCTATACTGGCTGGCCAGTGCCACCTCCTACAGAGTGGTCTCTGAGGCCTTTGATGTGCCTCTTTCCACCGTCCACATGATTGTCCATCGGGTTGCAAAGGGAATACTGCAGATCTACAAAAAGGCTGTATGTTTCCCGTCTGAGGCTGAGCTGGAGGTCATCGGAGCGGGGTTCGCCCAGCTGGCTGGTTCACCTGCCTTGAACCGTGTGGCTGGGAGCATTGACTGCAGCCACATTAGAATAAAGCCTCCTGGGGAATACAAGGAGGATTATTATAATAGAAAGTTGTTCCATTCAATTCAGCTGCAGGCCATTTGTGACCATAAAGGGCGCTTCCTCAATGCTTTTGTTGGCCTTCCTGGATCGGTCCATGATGCCCGGGTGCTCAGGTGGAGCTCTGTGTATGTGCAGCAGCTGTACCCACCACCTGGGTGGTGCATCATAGGCGATGGAGGCTATCCTTGCCTTGCTACCCCCATCTGCCTGATGACCCCATTCCGGGAGCCAGTACAGGGCCCCGTACAGGGCCCAGTTACAACCAAGCACCTGTCAAAGGCAAGGTGTGTTTGTGGAGAGGCCTTCGGGATGATGAAGACCAGGTGGAGGATCCATCTTCTTCTGAAGGCCCTTGAGGTAAAGAAAACATAATACATACAAGTGTTGGTGTGTCAATGTGCCAAATGCTTATGAAATTTAAATGAGCATAAAATGACAAATATGAGAAAATGCTTGTATTTCACTGTTTATTCAGTAGCTTTCCTTGGCATGCAAATATCTGTCTGTTACAGATTAGTTTTCTATTTTTGTCTTATGTTGGAATAAGATACTCAAAAAGTAATTAAATGCATATTTTAAATATACATCTAATTTAAAATACTGCCCATCTCTGCACATAGGTAAAGTCAACCTTTGCCCCAGTGGTGGTGTCCTGCTGTGTCTTCCTCCACAACTTGTGCCTTTCAAATGGAGACTTTGTGGAGCCAGGAGACTTTCCACAGGATCTCCCCGACAACAATGAGATGCAGCATGCTGTGGAACCAGGGGACAACATCAGGCGCAGACTGGCTGCTGCTGTCTCTGCACCAAATGCCTGCATAGATGCACTGAGAGATCATGTGTACTGAACATGGTCTGCACCCTGGAGACTCATTTGTAAATAGTTAAATAGTATACCTGTATATAGTTCTTTGCTTTTTCCTAGTGTTGTCTTTTGTCTGTGTATGCCCCATGTTCCGTCTTTTGTGTTTTATTAACCTTGTCCTGTCTTACTAACAATTATATTCACAACTTGTTCAATAAAAATGATTTGTTATAACTACATTATTTTCTAAATTATATGAAAGAGCAGACATGAAATGCTTATTTAAATGTTCCTTTATTTCTTTTGTAACAATACTTTTAGGACATCGAGCAGCTTGTCCTCCCTAGCCTTGCTCTCCCTCTCTCGTCTTTCTTCTGCCTCTTTCATCTCCCGATACCGCCTGTCCTCCCTCTCTTGGTTCTCCTTCTCTCTTCTTTCTTCTCTTTCCAGCATTTCCTTCTCTTTCCTCTCCTCACGCTGCAGCCGCTCTCTCTCCTCCTTCCGATCCTCTCTTTCAATCGCCTCTCTCTCTCGCCTTTCTTCTCTTTCTATCTGAATTAGCTCTCTTTCTTCCTCCTTCTCCTGGATTTCCTTTAACATTTCCTGCCATTCAGACTCCCTCTTCCTTTTGCCCAGATTTGAGGTACTCGGGTGCACTGAGGGAGGAGAGACCACTACCACATCCTGGGCGGATGAGTCCACTAGTACGGGAGGACTTATTGATGGCCTCCCGCCTAGTGCCTCATCCATTGGCCCATACCACTTCCAGGATGCAGCAGTGGTCTCTCCTCCCTCAGTGCTCACCCCTGTCCTGGGTGCTTTCAACTCCTACAAAACAACAGAAGCAAGCAAGCAGATTAATGACAATAATCATAACTATGTAGTTCTGTGGAAAAAGTAACAGACATTTCCATGACATCCTTACCTTATATTTTTGTTTGAGGTTCTCCCATTTCCTTTTAATTTTGGTGGCCTCCATCTTCCCCTCTAGCCCCTGGACCTTAATAAATTCTCTACAAGAAAAGGGATGAAAACTAAACAGTTCTTTGACTACATGCAAAAGATGTAATGTCTAACTAAACCAACTTACTCGAACCCCTTCTGCGCCGCATTCCTCCTGCCCGTGAACATGCCCTCATTTGTAGATCTCCAACTGATGAGA
This sequence comes from Melanogrammus aeglefinus, assembly GCA_900291075.1. Classification (NCBI taxonomy): domain Eukaryota; kingdom Metazoa; phylum Chordata; class Actinopteri; order Gadiformes; family Gadidae; genus Melanogrammus; species Melanogrammus aeglefinus. The sequence continues at coordinate 17,493 of OLKM01004099.1, read as the reverse complement.
GCTGCGGTGTCTACATCAGTCCCTACAACAAGACACACTACTCTTTTAGTCTCCGTGCTATTGGTATTGCCGCAACAGAAGTTAAATCGATAGCGATATCTGACAAAACCCGGCTGCTGTTAGCTGTGACAGCTTCATTCATTAAAGCTGATGTATCGTAATTTATATTTTGCCATTTGCCGCCATTCGCTATCGGTTGAGCCATTTGTTTCAGTTAACAATGAAAAACACACGATTACAAATACATACGAAAGCTTTATCACATCAAAATAAAACAACTAATACTTACATTTATATTCATCGCTCGCATTTTCCGCCGCCATTATTCGAAATGTTTAACGGTTTTTTTCCAACGGTGCCGCGTTGCATTATGGGATACAGTATCCGACGTAGGTGAGCTCTGGATGTATATACTAGGAATTTTTGCCCGATTAGTACATCATCCGGGTAACTGTCACATACTGCAAAAAAACATTTTTCGCGTACTGCATACTACTTACTACTTTTACGTCACGATCAGTATACGAGCAGTATGTAGTATGCCATTTCAGAAACGGCCACTGACTCAGCTGAGAACCATGCAATGGGTGCATTGCATGATGCGATTCACCGCTACCGGAAACGGAAACTGGACGGAACCGGAAACTGGACTGAACGAACGAACGAACGATTCGCGAACGACTCATCTTGGCGAACTGACTGACGCGAACTGGTTCACGTAAACGAATCATTGAATCCACCTCTAGCTGGAGCTGATCTGCTGCGCAGAACTCCAGACCCGGCCGCTTATGTGCCGGGGCTCCGCCCCGGACAGCCCCGGCCCAATTTAACCTCTGCGGACAGACATCGCCCGATTATCTTAAACTCTTAAGATTATTTTATAAGATTCTCTTGTAGTGTGTGGTCGGTGTGTTAAGAGTGAAATTCGGCCGACAATCGGCTCCGAAATCAGTCGGCGCGGACAATCGGTAAATATTAAACATGTTCAATTTACGATTGGTCGGCGGAGAAACGTTGTGGTGTCAAAATCGTCTTGGTGTGGGGGGGAAGCCGACAATTCGGGAGTCCCCATTGACAAATCTTAATGTGTGTTGTGTGCTGTGTTTGGAATATCGCAGGACACCACACACAATACGATCAAAACTGTTAAATCACAGATTTTTTATCTTCATGTGTGGAGTCTCTCCACAGATAAAAAATCGGTTGAAGATTTATAAAATCTTTATGTTGTGGTGGCAGGCTTTAGAGACAGAGAGTTAGAGACAGAGAGCGGCGCGCAACACAGCTACACAGCAGGTTAGATTTAAAAAGCCCGCGTTAACATGATGGTGACGTAGCCTATCGGCTAGCCTTTAAAGGTACAATCCCGGGCGGCTGGATTTACTGGACTAACGATTTATTTTTTCGAATTGCACACCCTCCCCTCCATTCCAATCAGGAAATCACAAAAGCCACGGCCCCCCTGCTCGGCTCGTGCTGCGCGTGCTTCATTGCAGTCGGAGACCGTTACATATTTAAGCAACATATAAAAAATGCTAATTTCTTTAATGTAGGCCTACTAATATAACGAATATCATGGATTTTTTTTTTTGCAACCTTAATTTTGGCTCTGCGTACTCTGCGTATGGGGAGCGGCGGCCCCTCCAGATCAGAGCCCCCCCACATAGAAAATCCCAATTTAACCACTGTATATATATATATATATAATATATATATATATATTATATATATATATATATATATATATATATATATATATATATATATATATATATTTATATTAACAAGAGCAGAGAAGGCTAGACACTAACGTGTGTTAGTCAATTAATCATTATATTGATATATAGATATATAGATATATAGATAGATATATAGATATAGATATAGATATATATAAACATATTATATAATAACCTATTAGTCAAATAATCCAATATTATTTATTTTAATGATAAATAATAGATAATAAACATATCGGTGCATGAAACATACCGCCATCGAATAGAAGTTTCCAGAAAGACTGGTTTTTCGAGAAGCATCTCTCATCAGAACAAGAAAAACCGGTTTTTTTTTTTCTAACGCAATCCAGAATGCACTCGCCCGTGATGTGGGCGGGGGCGTGATGTCACGCCCCGCCTTCCCGCAGGCCGCAGCGAGATGCTTCTCCGTTAGATCGGTCTAGCACACAGTCTATACATTATTTTATCACAGGGACGTTTTATATATATATAAATTAATATATTTACGTAATTTACCGTCAAGCGATTTAACGATCTATATATATATTATATATTAAAATATTATTAATATATTCGGGCGCAAACAATCCCAGAATGGACTCGCCCGTGATGTGTCCCAGAATGCACTCGCCCGTGATGTGGGCGGGGCGTGATGTCACGCCCCGCCTTCCCGCAGGCCGCAGCGAGACGTACTTGGGTTTTTAAGGGTTCGGTTCGGTTTCGGAACTCGTATTTACAATAATGGCTCGGGGCCAGTCGGGTCCGGTTCCAATTTTCTCAGGTCCATTTCGGCTCGGAACTCATATTTACAATAATAGCTCGGGGCCAGTCGGCTCCGGGTCCAATTTTCACGGGTCCATTTGGGTTCGGGTCCGTCAAATTGGACCCGTGAAGACCTCTACTCTGGACCCTGAACCCTGCCCTTCAGACTGACTGTCTTTTTGCACTATTACAATATACTGTATAATATAAAATACATATTTTGCTGCTATCATTTTTGCACTATTACAACTACAGAAACCTTTTGCTGCTACTTTCTTACGTATACATAGGCCTACTCATATTTTATTGTTTATTTTTAGGATGATTAATGTCTTTATCTGTTGTGCACTTTATTGTTAACTTTAGTGTGAGGAAATGTCTAGTCTTTATCTGTTGTGCCTGTGCACTTTATCTCTGTCACCTCACCGTGGGATAGTGAGAAACGTCTTTTCAACTCCTTTGTATGCCTGGTACATGTGAAGAAATGTACAATAAAGCTGTCTTTGACTTTGACTTACCAGCTGCTGGGCATGCAAATGTTTTGCAAACTCCAATATATTTATTTTTGCATACAGTCTACAGTTTTGTTTGGCCCATCCCCTGCCAGGGATTGGGAGCCTCAAACACAAGTATTTTGACTACACATTTGAATGTTCAAATATGAGCATACCGATAAATTTGGTTCCATTGCTAGGAAAAACCTTGATGCTATGGTACAAATTGACTAGGTTTCCTTTAACCAGCCATCTCTGCACACTATCCCTAATATCCATTGGCTCACATTTACTCATTAAACCCTCCTTGGGACTGAAACTCACCATGTTGCCTCTCATTAGTTCACAGGCAGCTCCGAAGCTGCAAAATGCTCCGGGGGGTTGGAAAAAGAGAGTCTGGGCAAATGTCACTGGTGTGGCACTGGGCAAACCAAGTTTAATGTGTTTGTTTGACGGCTGGTTTGAGCAGCCTCACCAGAGTCACGTTGATTGAAATGTGGGGCTGGGAAGGGCTGCATTTTTTGAGTAGATTCAGTAATCAAGGCAGACAGGTGAAACCCGCCATCACCCCACACACTCTGTACGTATTTACCAGCTGCTCGGCATGCAAACATCTTGCCAACTCCAATGAAAAATGTTTGCATACAGTCTTCAGTTTTGTTTAGTCCCAACCCCGGCCAAGTCTGTTGCAAATCTGTCTGAACGAGAGGGAGCCTTCTAGCCTGGTCCTATCAGACTCTCGTACCTCACAGAAGGGAAATTAAAATTGAGCGGAAGTACGTAGGTGGGCGGAGCCGGTTCAGGGGCCTTCTGCCCATGCCAGAGCAAATAAAATGAGCTTACAGATAGGTTTGGTTCCATGGCTAGGAAAAGCCTGGATGCTACTGTATGAATTCACTGAGGTTTGAGTTCACTGAGGCAGTATAAGCATTATCTTGCCCACATGAAAATTGCACAGTCATTGAAGGACAACATTCCGAGAGACATCCTCGTGGCACTCTAGGGCAGAGGAGTGTAAATCCTTTAAAAGGGTAAACCCACACAATGCACCTGGCCTGGACGGTATCCCTGGCCGAGTACTCAAGGGTGAGTGCCCCGTCATCATGTTGCTAAGGATAACAACCTCCATCTCAACGTCAGCAAAACACAGGAAGCGGCGGGTGGAGCACACAGCCCCCAACCCCAACCCCCCCCATTTACATCAACGGGGCTGCAGTGGAGAGAGACAACAGCTTCAGGTTCCTTGTGGTCTTCTCATCAAACTGGCATCATTGTCCATCAGAGCAATGAAAACATGTGCAACATCAGCATCAGCCATCTTATTTGTTTTTCAAAAATCCTCAACGGCACTCCCATGGGACACTTCTCTGTAAACAAATATTGAATGAACCCGCCCTATATTAGATAAATGGTTTTGATTGGCCCAACCCAGCCATGGAGATCTGTCTGAATAGGATATAAGATGCATATACCAGAGCAAACAAAACATGGGCTCACAGATTTTTGGTTCAAGGCCTGCAGCATTGATCGCTAATGCCAAACCAACTCAAAATAATTAACGCTGCGTTTGTTTAATTGTTTATTTTTGTTTGAAAGTAAATGTATTTACTGGAGTTGGAATACAATATCTAACTAAAGAAAAGCCATAAGATGACCGGGTGAGTCTGATATTGACAAGAATATTGGATGATCAAGACAAGTCTACGAGTCGCTCTCGCACTTTCTAGTCTTAACATTCTTTCTGAGTTTGAGCGAACGGCGGGTCACTTGCCCACAGTAATCAGTGAGCAGATTGATAAAATTCCTCTAAAGTACCGTGTTCATGTTTATCTCGACAGACAATGATTTACTTTGGAACATTATTCAGATTTAAACTTCCAAACCAAACAGTTTTTTTCACCAACAACAAGTCTACTGGTGGGATGTGGAACATTTGCTCCAGGATGTAAAATGCTTCTTGGCCTAATTTAAATTAGGATTTCAATATAAAATGTAATATTATATCATGCAACATAGTTTCTGAACCATGTTTGGTGTCTTAAATTGTAGTGTGCTCAGTTTTGATGGACTTCTAGCCATGTCTATTTTTTAATAGTTGTTCACAAAATGTCTGGTTAACTGAGGTAGTAGATTTAGTATTTGTGAGCTGTGCTTTTCTAAACATGCAGGTCCAAATATTTTCTTGGTCAGCATCCTATGAGTTGCCATTGTCTTTAGTCACAGTATGTTATGTCAGCTATCTTGAAGGTAAAGGCTTTCCTGTTGGATGCATACAGACACCCCAGGTTGGCAGGCTGACCAAATGCAATCTTTAAAAGACCACCCTCTGAAAAGTAGGAGTGCTCAAGCAAGTTACTGATGGCTGTGTTGTGTTCTCTCTCATTCAGCCGAAATAAATTACCTACAATGCTTTACTTTAAAAAGAAGTTTTAAGTGTTTGAGTCTCGCAAGATATTTTTCACAACATTAACCGTTAATGAAGGGAAATGAGTCGTAAGGCCTAATAATACCTATATATGGTAATGGCCAAATCAAATGTGCTGTCTAAGTTTCTCTTTCTCCAATCTTTAATAAACTCCTTTTTTTTTATTTCTCCAGACGTAATGATCACGGCTTTAACAAGGTAATATGCAAGGTCACAAAGTCATGTTACAAGTTTACATCATTTTGACAGACAGCTTTATATTAAGACTCAGTAAATAGTTGCAAAGCTCAAAGTTTGTATTGTTAAGGTTTGCTGAAACAAACTCTTGTTCAGCTAAAATAATTTCCAACCCTGTGAAGCATAATGCAAAACTATAAACCCTGTATTCAGCATTTATGCTTTCCAACCCTCTTTTGTTTCAAATCCATGGTACTGTATCCATGTCTAACAGTACAGACAGCTTTTATTAATGTTTTATCTCTCCTCTACTCTTTCAGGTGTTTAATGACCCAATCCATGGACACATTGAACTCGAACCTCTGCTCGTCAAAATCATAAACACACCTCAATTCCAAAGACTGAAGAACATCAAGCAGCTAGGAGGGGCCTACTACGTTTTCCCCGGAGCATCTCATAATCGCTTCGAGCATTCCATTGGGTGTGTGTGTGTGTGTGTGTGTGTGTGTGTGTGTGTGTGTGTTTTGTGTCAGGGGGGCACCTTCTATGAGAGTGGGGCCAGTGTAACCTCTTTCAAACCATTTTGAATATAGTCAAATCCTGTATCGTACCGCTAATATCTTTACCACCAGATGGCACGTACATGTCCACAAAGGAGCTGGTGACAAGTGGAACATCATGAGTTATGCCTGGCACACGCCTGACAATTTTTCAAAGTTAGCACAGCATACCGGTAATTCCCCAATTCATTCCCAACAACCTAGTCCTGACCCTCAAAATTCCCGATTAGAATCTCGAGAGCTAAAATGTAACTCAAGCGTAAACAATTCTGGCGGACAGCGGTCATGCTGTGATAGATGTTACATTGCTTTTTGTGGAACTTTTTAAATAACTACTTAAGAACTTTGGAAAATGTACTGTTCTCAATTGGTTAACATCTTTCCAGTTAGAGCAACAAAACGTGACACATCAGCGGCAGCCATCTTGGCCCCAAATATGATAATTGTTGTTATTGGACCAACCCCAGCCAGGAATAGGGCCACACAGTATGCCAGAGCAAATTAAACATGAGTTTGTAGTTTCATTCCCAGATTAGGTTAAACATGGATACCCCGTGCTAAACTTTGCTCTTATTATGTATGAGCATCATTAAAGTATTTGTGAATATGTTAATATTAAAGATAAAACAACATATAACTACATTGACATTTATTTGATGGTGTAAGGTTGAACCAACAACTGTTGAGGTATGCTGATGGGTCTGAAAGCATACTAAGTTGAAAACCAAAGATCTTTCAAAAATGGGTTTTAAATTCATACAATCCATGTTGACATTAGTTCAAACTACAATGAGGCCTGAAATGGGGTTTTAGATATCGTACCTGAGTTTCCGACAAGTAACTTCAAGGTGACACACCTTTTACTCGATTTCTCCTCGGAGGAAGTCAAATTTCTCCTACCTGGGCTGCAAATGCTCGTGGGGCAGATTCGGGGCGAATGAGAGTACTGTTTTTGTTTTTTCTTACTTAAAATGTTGGGTATAATAGCTTTTACCTGTGGCTTGGTGACGGAGGAGACACACCCCTGGCTGACACCCACTGGCATGTGGCAGGGTTAACTGACACGTATATTGAAGCATTTAACTGGGTTATCTTATACTGGTCACATTTGTTTGTATCTAACCGGATTCTCTGTTGCAACGTTTATCAATTAAACCATCTGTGTTTATGATTGTTTGCAGAGTTGGGTACCTGGCTGGAATGCTTGCTAAAACGTTGAGAAATAATCAGCCTGAACTGAACATCAGTGACAGGGACATCCTCTGTGTGCAAATCGCTGGCCTCTGCCATGATCTGGGTGAGTAACAAAAGCTGCACCCCAACCCTTACCCCAAAACATCCAACATCTGCCAGTTTCGTGTGAGCATGAAACTAGTTTTGTTTGCCGTCATCATTAATGGGATGGTAAATAATGAATGGTTCCATATTTCTAAGCATATTTCTCTTTATCTAGGACACGGACCTTTCTCACATCTGTTTGATGGGATGTTCATTCCTGAAACACGTCCAGAATTTGAAGGCAATTGGAAGGTACTGAATGATTCTCCCACTGCTTTCCCCAAAAATTCCCCTCACTGTTTGTTCCGGGACATTTCACAGACCCTTATCTGGCAACACACTAAAACAGGCCAAACGTCTTAACATTCCTGAACTACTACCATCTATCCATGGCCTCAGGATTCCAACCCAACAACTTTAAGCTTTCAAAAAGCAAAACAAAATGTCCTCTCAGTTTTAAAAGTAGAACTCAAATTGCTTAAAATAAGATAATGAAAGGTGTTGTAGGTAAGATTCAGTGGAGGCTTCTCCATTGAGGAGAGAGAGGAAGTTGCTCCTTAACATTGTTGAGAATAAAAAATGTAGATTGCCCAGACTACTGTAATGAATTAATGCCCTTAAATAGGCTATGACTACTTTAATGCCTTTGTATATATAATGTTTGTTTATATGGGTCGGCTTAGCTCAGGAGGTAGAGCAGTTGTCTTGTAACCGAAAGGTTGCTAGTTCAATCCCCAGCTCCTCCTGGCTGAGTGTTAGTGTGTCCCTGAGCAAGACACTTAACCCTAACTGCTCCTGACGAGCTCGCTGTCGCCTTGCATGGTTGACTATGCCGTCGGTGTGTCAATGTGTGTATTAACCGATGTAAGTCGCCTCAGCCTTCGTTGACTCCCATTCATTTCCCCGAAAGTACTGGCGGCCGTTGAATAACATGGGTTTCATTGGGAGAGAGGAGGACTTTGAGGGTGACCTTATAACTGCGTTCACACCAAACGCGATGGGGCGACAAGATCCCATACGAAGTGAACGTAGAGACGCGTATCGGGCGTTGGGATTGGGTTGTTTATTGGGGTTTTTTCTCAGGTTGTTTTTTTTTACCGGCGTTGCTACAGTTTCCGGTCTTGTGTAATGGTTTATTAGGTAGGCGGCAGGCCAATCTAATAAATCTCTGTCTAATTAATACTTCATTCACTGCTTCTTCCGTGGTCATTACAATATTATAAATACACTGCGTCGGGTCCTCTGACGTCTTTCCCTCTTCCACAAAAGGTAAAGACAAGGCAATGGTGGTTATCATGTTGTGGCGCGAGAAATTCAACAAAACTTGGGCGACAACGCGAACGGGCGCGAACAAATGTCGCGTTTGGTGTGAATGAACGCACAGTAAGGTGTCTGATTTGCGCAAAAAACGATTGGCACTGCGCTATGAACCAATAAGCAGGATCCCTGGCTGGTGAGCAGTGTTGCCAGATTGGGCAGATTTTTCACCCAATCGGGCTACTTTTAACTAGGCCTACATCAGGTTGGGAAAATTATCATTGGGCGGGAAATCTGCCCAATCTGGCAACGCTGTCGATAAAAAAACCCGCTCTGCCTGCATTGCCGCTCAGTCTAACTGTACGTTCACACCAAAAGCGAATTGAGCGACCAAATCACCGGAAGTCATTCACTTTCTATGGGGTCTAGCGACCAGAGCGACCCAAGCGTCCAACGCTACCAGCGGCAAAAGTCTAGCGACCAGAGCGTCCAAAAAAAGTTGAAAATGATTTAACTTTATGCAAATTACTATGACGCGTATCAGCGACCAAATACTGACAGCCAATCGGAGAGTAGACGTTCTTTGCTTGCGTGGATCCCGGGGAACACCGAACACCGGCACTTTGGTTCCTACCTAATTTTTTTGGTTCCTTCCTACTGTCTTCACAAAATGTCAAGTGAAAGTTTAATCGCGGCTGTAGGGCACCCGGTGTTGTACGATCCAAGCCTTTTTCACTTCCGAGATCGCAACAAAAAGGCTCTGGCTTGGGCAGAGGTGTCACGCGTGGTTGGTTGGTCTGGTCAGTTAGTTAATGAAACGTTTGAGATTATTGTAAAATAGGCGCGATACATGCCTGTTAACCGAGATCCTAGCACACTAATCATCCTTGCTCTGAATGGGAGGAACTCGTTTTCAAATATCGAAAATGCATTCGTTGGGCATAGGAATAAATACGTTGTGCAAAGGAATAATACACGCATAGTCCTAATAATGCAATAATAATGCAAATGAATAATTCTTATTAGTAAGTTAATTAATTAATAAGGCTTATTTATAGAAAATCTTTGCGCTCTAGAATGGTCGCATTAAGCGGGATCATTTTCATTTGCTCTCCGTACCCCCAATCTAACAAACCAATCGCGTGGAGTCATGCTGTAAACAAAACACGTTTTGTTTAATCGGCAAGACAAGGGATAAATGACAAGGGATATATCTCTTGTCTTTTATCCCTCTACTCCCGCTATTCCCCACTATTCACGGAGCCTGAGGTGAATCATTTTTAATTAAATAGTCTAATTTGACTTGACTAGGCTATCTATCTAGCTAGATAGTCAAGTCTTTATTTATTCCAAACAACACAAATCGTCTGGAATTCATAGGTGATTCGGCTCACAAAGGACAGTAGCCTACAAGACCACAGAGAACAAGGGAGACAAGTCTGATTGGACATGCACAAAATACTTCACATTAAAACCAGACACCCGTTGATAGATAGATAGACAGATAGGCCTAGATAGATAGATAAATATGTTCCATTATTCGCCTTGTGGAGCCAGTCAGTCCTGTGCCCGTATGCAAACTAGCCATGTTCGCCAATGTAAGTGAGGGAGCGACAAATGAGTGCAGATCATGATCTGCAGATGAAGATCAGTAAAACCATTTTAACTAGACTACTAAAGCACGCTACGTTTTTTTGGTCTCGGTTGTAATTACATTTTAGGAGTGTTTGAGGGTATGAGGGTAATCACTGTCGAAGCACGTTATCCAACAAGCAAAACAGTCTCTGCAATATAGCCAAGTTCATGCTTTGATACGGCTGTCTGGTCTAAAAGCATACGGCTCCTTTAAATGCATATGCAAATTTGAATTGTACGTCATGAGCGACTTGAGCGACCAAAGCGAACAGAAATATTCGCAGCGATTTTTATGAGCGACCAAAGCGTCTTTGGTCGCTTTTGGTGTGAACGTACAGTAACGCAGCGTTCAGACCAAAAGCGTCTGACGCGGAAAAAATCGCTTTAAACGCTTCTATCGCGCCGCTTGATCAAAATGTCAATTTTTGGATCATCGCTTCATTCACGCTTGTCGCTCGGAAAAAAAAAACAGCGCATGGGCAAACGAAACACAGTCAGTAACGTGGTAAAACAAGCCACATATAGTCTCAGAACTTACCAGCGAGTCCCACCTCTGCTCCCACTTTGGCCCATGCCTCCTCCTTCTTGTACCGGTCCCGGTAAAATACAGCTGCCGTGTCATAAAGGAATGTGACGAATGGGAATGTGACGTCGGGAGATACTCGCCGCTGATTGGATGTCGCGGTGCGATGCCGCCTGAAAAGTTCAATTTTTCCACTTTTATTCGCGCCGCTCCAGACGCTTCATTCGCGCCGCCTGATATAAAATCGCGTGTAATCGCGCCATTTACATTCATTGTCTATGTGGAATTGCTGCTCAATTCGCGTCAGACGCTTTTGGTCTGAACGCACCTTAAGAGACGCAAAGCAGGTGAAATCATCTGAAGGATAACGACATTCTAACATTTGCGAATAAAGTGTACAATGGAAACATTGGAAACAGAGGACATTGTTCATGTTTAATTACACAAAGCATTCCATCCTTTGAGTTACAGTGCTAAGTTAGCGACCAAAGAAAAAGGTAGACCACTTCGCAAAATCGAGATCACCAAAAGTAATGGCAACGTCAGTGTTGTGGGTGTTACATGGTTTGCTAGGTAGCCTACTCATGGCTTACTGGTAGCATTACTAGCAATCGACTGTATTGCTGGCCCTGTTTGCTAATGAATAATGGAAAATCTCCAACGTGGGCTGTTCATGGTTTCACTGATGTGAAAAATCTTGACAGGGCCACCAAAGCCACGACAAGTGGCAAGTTCACGTTGGTGCTGCTATGCGACTTTCCTTGCTAGGCACCATGCCTATAGATCAGGTTGTTTGAAATAGTGTTCTCGTTATTTTAGGCCCACTAGTTTGTTACTCTGACCGTTTTGTTTGATATTGTGGAAAGGGTGAATGATTCAGAGCATGATGCATTTTAAATGTGAGTCTTTTCTTAAAACAATTGTAACTGAAAATAAAAATAGCTAAATTACAACCAATAACCTCAGTCATTGAGGGCAAAATTAGGCCCAGATTTTTTTATTTACTTTTATAAATCGAGAGTAGGCCTGATTTAACTAATGGGCTTTGCATCCTTTCCTTCTGCCCTTATTTCAAAGACATGCTGCCCACCAGCTTTCAGATTAAAGTGATGCCACTGGTGGCTTTGTATCAATTACCGGTATATTCACATAACTATCCCTCCCTATTATTCTGTAGTTCACCAAAACACCCTGAAACAACTTGAGTCTCACATTCTTATGCCACCATACATTAACAGTGCAAGCAGGCAAATGGCAACCAAACGCGCAGTCCTTCCTCCCTTACTTTAAAAACCACCAGCCGCCACTGGTAAGATTTGTTAAGAGAAGAGGAATGAGTGGAAAGGAGCACGATTTGGTAAATATACAACCCTCTGTCAAAACACTCTCAGGTCCCTTCATTGTTTCTCCGCCATTTAAATGATTACGCCATGGGTGCAAATGTGATTGACAGACAAGAAGAATCCAGAATCCAATCTAAAATGCTTATAGCTGGTGGATAACTATGCCATTTCTCAAAGATTATACTCAAATTATAGATCTTAAAGAACTATAATTTAAGCATAAACCTTTTCTCCAAAACATTGAACAAATCCATGATACAGCTTTCTCCATTCAGTGAAAATAATTGAAATTTGGAAACAGTACCTTTTCCTTCACTTCATTAGTTAAGCAAGAATCAGTCTAACGTGTGTGTGGAATTAATTCATAGTGCTTTACACACATCCCAAACTGACGGCGTTGTCAGCCATGCAAGGCGACTGCTAGGTTGTCGGAAGCGGTAATTGTGAGGTGTCTTGCTCAGGGACCCCAAGCAACCTCTGTGTGTGTGTGTGTGTGTGTGTGTGTGTGTGTGTGTGTGTGTGTGTGTGTGTGTGTGTGTGTGTGTGTGTGTGTGTGTGTGTGTGTGTGTGTGTGTGTGTGTGTGTGTGTGTGTGTGTGTGTGTGTGTGTGTGTGTGTGTCATTGCAGCACGAGCAGGCATCGCTAGCCATGTTAGACCATCTGCTTGTAGATAACAATCTGAGGTTGACCGACTACCAGCTGTCGCTGCCGATGGATCTGGACTTCATCAAGGAGTTGATCAATGGACCAAATCCCCAAGACCCAGACAATGACCCTCCCAACAGAAGGGTTGGTACAATGATTCTCTTAACAGAGGAGTTCGTACCGTGACTCTTCCGACAGAGGAGTTTGTACAACGACTCTCCCAACAGAGGAGTTTACACAATGACTCTTCCAACAGAGGAGTTTGTACAATGACTCTGAGAGGGGTTGGTAAAGTGACTTTCCCAATAGAGTGGCCCCGGTATGTACATTTTTATTTAGTTAATTTGTTATTCAAAGTGACATACAAGTAAGGCTCACAACAAGTAAAATTTGAGTAACTACAAAATAAATGCTGTATAGAGCTTCTCACCATTGCCTGAAAAATGTATTGTTCTCACAGAACCCCCTAGTTAGACTTTCTGCACCACATAGCAGGCCTTTTTCAGTTCAAACTCATCAGACGCAGAAAAAAGGTTTCCTTTGAAGTGAGCTGCTACATTGCTATGTTCTATTTCTCTTTGTCTGTTGACCATTTCCTCGTGCTGTGTCGTTACAGTGGCCATACAAAGGCCGTCCAGAGGAGAAGTCTTTTCTGTACGAGATCGTGTCCAACAAAAGGAACGGCATTGATGTGGACAAATGGGATTACTTTGCGAGGTCAGTCCTTACTCTGCTCACTAACCTTGTTTGTGTATTGTTCGGAAAAGCTCATGCTACTCTTCTTTAGAACTATGCAAGATTTTCACTGCAGCCATCAATTATTTGAAATGTGGGTCCACCGGGGCAGGATATTGTGGTGGCTAGGTGGTTCATGGCTTAATCCAAAATGTCCACAACCTGCCTGAAAGCAGCCTTGATTAAAAAGTGATGAGATCAGAGATGCAAAGAGATGCAAAATCTTCACCATTCAGCAAAATGTAGTGTTTATTATGTTGATCATGTAGTTTTGCAAAATAAAAATGTTAGTTCTCATTAGTCGCCTGAGGCTAAAGTTATCAATGGGTACACAGATTTTTCTTATTTATGCTGTAATGGTAATGTCGATTAAATTTTAATTTAGTAAATTTAAAAATGCATTTAAATGGAGAGATGACTAATGTGGGATAGAGGGTAGAAATAAATATTAGGCCAACAAAGAAATCAATAATACTGTTATGGGCCAAGGTTGGGGGAGCTCAAACGCATGACAACATACAAGGGTTGTGAAGTACGAATGTTTTATTGCCAGAGAATGAGCAGAGCCTGGTCGTTGTGGAAACCAGGAAAGCGGTGGTAGGACAGCGCCACGATAGTGAAGAGATCTTTACGGAAGCAGAGGGTTAGAACCCGACAATCCTGAATGTTGGAAGGAACCAGGAGACTTGGACGCCAGGACCGCTACTAACATAGCTAGACAGTTTTACGATCTGGCTGGTTGAGAAGCCGGAGTATGTAAGCAGGTGAGGTTGATTGTCATGATTCGAAGGTGTGTCTGGTTCAGTAGGAGAAGGAGGAGTCTGGAGCAGCTTGGATCGGCTAGCTCCGCCCACAACAGGAAAACCCACAGAGACAAAACACACTGAGGGCCTTATTTTAACGGTCTGAAACGCAAGTGAGAAGCGCCAAGCGCAAGTAGCTTTGTGGGCGGTTCAATGGTGATGTTGCTATTTTACCGGTGCAAATCTAAAAAGGGTTGGTCTTAAGTAGCCTAGTTACGCGTAGGTGTGGTTTGGGCGTAACGTGCAATAAACCAATGAGAGTGCCAGCTCCCATCCCCTTTAAGAGTCATGAGCGCATTTAAATCTGACGAGTTGATATTTTGACAGCGCGTCTGCAGTCTCCGATGAGACAGATGCACATGAATTTCAAACTTCAAATGGCTCAGTTTATGGCCAAATAATATGGCCTAATTCACACATGGAGTAAGGTTTTCTTCAACAACTTCAGAAATACTGAGTCCTCAAATAAATTTTGCAAAGAAAACTTAACACGCATATGATATGCGGTAACTGTGGTTCTATTTAATGATACACGCAATACATTATAAACATTGTTTCTTATCAGTGTTGTATGCATTATCGTTATCGACTTGTGTTCCTAATATGCATGTGTCCCCCCATTAATGTACATTGCCATGGACTGTTATTATGTGTTATGTGTTTAGTTTGCTTGCGTTTAAACAGAATTATTGTACACATACACACACGCGCAACCGCATTCAGTCACTCGCAGTAAAACAATGTTTTCTCACGATCAAATACTCATCAATGCTAATAGTTATGGGCATGTACACGATGTTTGTGTCAAGAAAATCTGTGTTTGCTGTACATTGTTTGCAGATGCATTGATTTAAAAGTACAACTTATTACCGCTGTATCAGCTGTTCTTTCCCAAATAATTTACCAAGAATGTGTGGCTAGGTAGATGAGAGAAGCAAAGTGTATGTGCGAGGTGCACAAGCAACAGATAATAGCATCTGAACAACGCGCCACTGACTTTAAACCAGGTATTTCCTGGTTTGTGGTGCAAGTGGTCTCTGAAACTGAAAAAATAGCACCAGGAAACGGTTACGCCAGAACACGCCTCCTCCTTTCGCTGAACCGCCCCTTGGGGCGCAAGATCATTCCCTAATTTACGATGCATGGCGCAGGAGGGAAAATAACGCTCTGTGCCAGTTGCAAACTAGCAACGACACATGCGCCAGTGAGAAAGTCAATTGCGCCGGATGCATGATAGGGCCCTGAGTGATCCTAGCTCCCACAAGGATCTACGGCAGACGCTGTAACAAATACAAATAAACACTACATTTACGATATAGAGGACCACACTCCCAACCAATGTTTGCACTGCAGTAGGCCTACTACATGTACCATGGTTATAATGCCTGCACAACACTGTAAGTTAATAATAATAGGGGATATCATATCTGATTAATATATGGACCTCTTAACCATGAATATAACCTTTGACTTTACGTGTTTAAATAAATTAATTGAGGTGTTTTTAGTATGAGGGGTTTTGAGGAAGAGGCTCTATGCTGCTCTCATGAGAGACAGCATACATTGATGCAAAAAAAAGAGATCCTAATAGCTTTGTTTTACCCCATGAAGGCTGTGACTGTTTTCTAGAAACAAGAAATGAGCATGTAAAGTGAATATCTGTCACATTTCTCTCTAAGAAGGCCATGCCCCCCAATAGCCGTCAGGGTTTCTCTCTCCATGCAATATTCTCACCTTTTCTTTTTCTTTTTTACCCCTAGCCTGTTTGTAAACCCCTCTACACCTTCCTGCTCCATAATGACTGGTATCAGAATTCACTGCTTTACTTTGTGAAACATTCTTTGAAAATCTCCTTAGCAGTGGCGAGCTAGAACATTTTCAGTGGGGTGGCCAGGGTGGGACCAGAGATCATTTTGGGGTGGCATATAAATCTAAATATGATATAAGGCATCTTGAAATTTAGGGAATAATTAAATCATGTAAACGCTGTAAATCTACATCATAATATTAATGCAGACAGTTGTCAATTACATTTTTACTTCATCAATTTCTTGCAGTTTCTTTCAGTTACCTTTTGAGTTTTTTTCCTTATCAAAAACGTCATCAGAGACTCAGAGAGAGATTTGTAATAATTTTTAAAATCTAATTCTGATTTATTCAAGGAGGATTTCCTTTCCGACTCATTTTAAATGTCTCATTTCTAAAGACCTCATGTGTACAAGTGCAGGTTGGTCTCCGCTTTTCACGTCTGTTTAAAATAATCCACTAACTCGACCCTCTGTTCTAATATTGTGAAAGCAAAATGTCAATGACATTAATATTTTTTACTTTTAAATCCCTGGCTCTAACATATACAAAATGCAATCATTTGCCATAGATTCATCCTAAAACAGCCATATTCTGCGAATATTGTGATTTGTAGCAAAGCGATTCACAAAATCATCAAAATCCAGGGCTTTTGCTCGTCTGGGCTTTATACTTAAAACTCCTAGATTGTTGAGTCGAACATCATCCATGGTAGATTTAAATGGGGTTTTGACTTTGAGTCTTGACAGTTTGAGTCTTGAAATGCATCGTTCACAGGTAGCTGTACTCACAGGTATGGCAATGTTTCCTTTGCATAAACTGAAAAGCTCATGGAATACCTCTTTGAATGGTTCAATGATCTTTTTGAGTTCCACAATATTAGAGGGCATCTGTTCACCAGAAATAAATGTATAAAGTCTGAAAAAATGCTAAATTATACAAAATAAAATGTAAAAAATATCATAAAAATGCAAATGCGACAAGGTTGGCCAATGGGGTCGATATTCAGTCTAGGGTGACCCGGCCACCCCTGGCCACCCCCTAGATCCGCTATTGCTCCTTAGTGACTTAAACATACTCAATAGTCTAAAGAATACCCACCCACAGCTGCCAGGGATCTATCTCTCTCTCTCTCTCTCTCTCTCTCTCTCTCTCTCTCTCTCTCTCTCTCTCTCTCTCTCTCTCTCTCTCTCTCTCTCTCTCTCTCTCTCTCTCTCTCTCTCTCTGGATGAACCAACCAATGGAGGAATAAAACAAGGACCTTTAAAAGTAAACCATCACGTCAATGTATTCCTCCTTTCTGTTCCTCAT
>OLKM01004098.1:0-25465 GCA_900291075.1 Melanogrammus aeglefinus | reverse complement strand
ATAGTAACGAGTAGGCTTACCTGGGTTTAACTACTTTCCGAGTAATACGGTGTGATACCATATAGTCTGGGTGATACGAAAATAGACGGGCAAAAAAATCCCACTGTCGTTGACAGCGGTCGATAGTATATACTTTGGTGTGTTCACACCAACATAAACATT
Source organism: Melanogrammus aeglefinus (assembly GCA_900291075.1). NCBI lineage: Eukaryota > Metazoa > Chordata > Actinopteri > Gadiformes > Gadidae > Melanogrammus > Melanogrammus aeglefinus. The sequence continues at coordinate 25,303 of OLKM01004098.1, read as the reverse complement.
GTTTGCGCTGGTCGGACTGTTTCGCGAAGTTTTGTCGTGCGACAAATCATAACTTCTGTCGCTGATGCAGCAAGTGACGGATGGGAGTAAAAAAGTCCTTGGGGCATGCTGCCAAATGCAGACCGTCCAGCTGGCATTTTGGTGCCGGCGCTGATGGGCGTTTTAACTTACTTCACCCAGAGAGTGAACGCTGATTGGCTGTTCCGCCACCGCGGATGGCCGCAGAAAAGTTTAATTATTTTCAACTTTACAGGGAAATTGTTCGCACAACATTGCTTTGCCCAGCAACAGTTGCTTATGCCAATTCGTTCTTCTACCATGGCGAGTAGATAACACCATTGCATGAGTCTTTGCCTGTTTGTGAGGAGACGTCGAATGCCCGGTCGTTTATGGTTCATATATCATCCAGAGGCGCACACAGCTTTCGTGCCGAGTTATATATATCGTATGTATTATATTATATTAGATTTATCAGAATATATTATTATTAATGATTATAATGATATCAGAGCTCGGAGTAACAAACAATCACTTGCTCCCAAGCTGTTACGTTTCACTGCGGAAGTGCAGGGAACGGTTGGCCCGGCCCTTTATTGACTACTATCGCTATACTACTAATATAATAATTCATTTCCTGGCCGAAAATGCAGTTAAAATGAGCTTAATCAAAGTGAAGGGATTTGGTATACGCTAATGGTGTTGCAGCGCCTGTTTCTGTATTTCTATGCTTACTGATGGAACTTGTCGCATCTTCTATTGTGTGTGTCCGCAGGATTCCACTTGTTCTCAGCTGCATTTGCTTGTGCCTGGCCCCTTACGATTGCCTCTGGCTGCGTTTGGCTAAATAGTTAATACTGGTCTGGTTGCGTTAAATGTTGCTACACCATTTTCTAGCGTTGGAGCCACTGGAGCATAGAACAAATAATTGATAAGCTACTACTGCTACGACTACATGAATAATATAATTCCATTTCCTGGCCGAAATGCAGGTAAAATGGCTTAAATCAAGTGAGGATTTGGTCATACGACTAGATGGGTGTGTTCACAGCTGTTTCTGATTTCTCTTTAATGCCTACGTATGGACTTTGGTCCGCATTTCATTTTGTGGTGTTCCGCAGCTCCACTTTTTCTCAGCTGCATTTGCCCTGTGCCTCGGCCCTCGCACTTGCCTCTGCGGCGTTGCTTAATCAAGTAGATACTTCATCTGGGTTTCGTTAAATGGTGTCTACAATTTTCTTAGCAGTATGGAGCACTGGGACATAGAACAAATAATGATACTACTAACTGCTACGACTACAATAAATTCATTTCCGGCCGACACAATAGCAGTTAAAAACTGGCTTTAAATCAATAAGGCATTGGTTTCATACGACTAAGAGTGGTGTTCACGCCTGTTTTGATTTTTATAGCGACTGTATTGGACTTGTCCGCTCTTCTATTGTTCGTGGTGTCCGCAGGGCATCACTTGTTCTCACCTGCAATTTGACCTGTTGCCTGGCCCCGCGATTGCTCTGCTGCCTGTTGCTAATCAAGTAAGATACTTTCTGGGTTCGTTTAAATGTGCTGTAAATTTTCTAGAGCTTGGAGCACTGGGACAGAGAAAAATAATGATACTACTACTGCTACTACTATAATAATAAATAACCTGACATGCATTTCCTGCAGAAAATCCGCAACAGTAGTAATGGGATCAAGTTTTTAATTACATAGCAGATAAGATAAGAAATATTTTGTGCTGTTCTTTTTTGGCAATTTCCAGCTGTAACTATAGATAAAAACCTCCCAATCAACCAAAAGACCGCGCACGAACGTATTTTTGCAGATAATCCCGATACATCATATACTTAAGCTTGACTAATAACATCATGAATCAAATCTCTATGTTCTTGTCTAGTTTATAGCAATGAACCAGACACCACCACCATTCAAAAATGTGTTTATTTAAATCCAACATTAGAAACAATGATTAATGATACATTTTTCTGTCTTCTTTTTTTCTATCTTTCTGAAATGTCTTTTAGAACCAAAATGAATAGAAAGACTCTGCCTGTCTCATCATCAACCTTAAGACGTAGGGCACGTACAGACGTTCAAAAAAGGCTTCATCAAATTAGGACAGACATGACTGACATGACTGACATGACTGACATGACAGGTATAGGGGCAGATGACAGAGTTCTTTCTGAGAACACTGCCAGACCCTCTTCAGCTGCACATGCAATGCCAGAGGTGCAAGTTTTTACTGAAGAGGACATGGAATTGGAGGCAGATTTTGATGATGTGTATTGGGATGGGTGTTGATGGGGATGGGACAGGTTCAGGTTCAGATTCAGATTCAGGTTCAGATTCTGAAAATTATGACCCAACATCACTTTCCGATAACATTGCCAACTGGGCAGTGCGTTTTGGCATTTCCATGGTTGCCCTGACTGCACTGTTGAGTATACTCCATATAATCCATCCCAATCTGCCAAAGGATGGTAGGACCCTTCTCAAGACGAAAATGCATTATGCTATTCAGGAGAAGGCTGGGGGGAACTACCATCACTTTGGCATCCTTTCCTCCTTGAAGTCCACCCTAAGCAAATATGCCACAACACTGGCAGAGGGCATGACATTGGGGCTGCAGATTAATATAGATGGTCTACCTTTATTTAAAAGTTCCACTGTACAGCTGTGGCCCATCCTTGGCTTACTGGTTAGTGTCCCCATGAAGGAACCTGTGGTCATTGGGGCGTACTGTGGACCAAAAAAACCTAGTTCGGCCACAGAGTTCCTATCTGATTTGTCAGAGAACTACAGGAGCTAGAGGCTGGGTTTTTCTTTGGAGATAAGAACCTTAAAATTGAGCTTCACACGGTAGTCTGTGATGCCCCTGCACGGGCCTTTGTGAAAAAAACAAAGGCCCATAATGCTTACCATGGGTGCGATAAGTGCCTGCACCCAGGGCAATACCAGAACCGCCGTATGTCGTTCCCTGGACCAGAGCACCCCCTTAGAACTGACATCTCATTCAACCTGAAGGTTGATGAATTACACCACCATGAGGGGCCACATCCATTTCAGGAAGTCAAGGTTGGCATGGTAACACAGTTTCCCTTAGATTATATGCATCTAGTGTGTTTGGGCATTGTAAGGAAACTGCTCCAGACCTGGCTCCGGGGTCCGTTAACAGTAAGACTGCCGCATTTAATAGTGGACAGGATGTCAGGCAAACTCCAGTCCATGAGGCCCTATGTGCCAATTGAGTTTGCCAGGAGACCACGGTCACTTAGGGAGTTGGACCGTTGGAAGGCAACTGAATTCCGACAGTTCTTACTGTACACTGGCCCTGTGGTGCTGGCAGGATTCCTGGACCGGAACATGTACCACAATTTCATGCTCCTGTCAACTGCTATATCCATTTTGGTGAGCACATCTGAACATCTCAACCTTGGCTGGACTATGCTGGACAACTGCTAAAAATCTTTTGCTGGACAACTGCTAAAATCTTTTGTGAACCATTTTGGGGAGCTTTATGGGACGGACCAGATTGTGTACAATGTCCACTGTCTGGTCCACCTGGCAGACGAGGTGAAGAGGCATGGCTGTCTGGACTCTTTTTCAGCGTTCCCATACGAGAACCACCTCGGGAAAATAAAGAAACTCATTAGAAAACCTGAGTTCCCTCTAGCTCAGCTCATTCGGCGCCTTTCGGAGGTTACAGCTACCAAATTGGATGCTGATGCAGACATTAATCTGAAAAGGGAGCATTTTGTGGGCCCAATTGTTGTTGGTATGGGAGTTCCTAGCGCAATATGGGGAAATGCGATGTGAAAGGTGGACGGTAAAACTATCGACAGGGGACAACATGTTTCTGGTCGGGGATAAAGTCTGCCTTATCAAAAACATTATCCAAAATGATAATGGTGTGTATGCTATTTACACAGAATTTTCCCAGCAGTCTCCATTCTATACCTACCCCTTCAACTCTGACAGAATGAACATATTTGTTGTAAATGATGCATCTGATGAGCTGAAGTCGGTTGAGGTGTCAGCGCTGCAACAGAAATGTGTAGCCTTGCCGTACAGGGATGGTTTTGTGGCCATGCCCCTCCTCCACTAAATGAAATAAAACAACAAAAAAATAAAAAATAGTTTAACCAATCAATCAGTTTAAACAATCAGTTCAAGTTAAAAACTCTAATTATATAGTTGACTACTATGAATCAGTTCAATCAATCAATCAGTTCAAGTTAAAAACTCTAATTATATAGTTGACTACTATGAATCAGTTCAATCAATCAATCAGTTGAAACAATCAGTTCAAGCTAAAAAAATCGAATTATATAGTTGACTACTATGAATCAGTTCAATCAATCAATCAGTTTAAACAATCAGTTCAAGTTAAAAACTCTAATTATATAGTTTAAAAACCAATCAGTTCAAGCTAAAAAAACTCTAAATTATATAGTTGACTACTATGAATCAGTTCAATCAATTCAATCAGTTTGAAACTCTGAATCAGTTCAATCAATCAATCAGTTTAAACAATCAGTTCAAGCTAAAAAACTCTAATTATATAGTTGACTACTATGAATCAGTTCAATCAATCAATCAGTTGAAACAATCAGTTCAAGTTAAAAACTCTAATTATATAGTTGACTACTATGAATCAGTTCAATCAATCAGTTGAAACAATCAGTTCAAGTAAAAACAATCAGTTCAAGCTAAAAAACTCTAATTATATAGTTGACTACTATGAATCAGTTCAATCAATCAATCAGTTTAAACAATCAGTTCAAGTTAAAAACTCTAATTATATAGTTGACTACTATGAATCAGTTCAATCAATCAATCAGTTGAAACAATCAGTTCAAGCTAAAAAAATCGAATTATATAGTTGACTACTATGAATCAGTTCAATCAATCAATCAGTTTAAACAATCAGTTCAAGTTAAAAACTCTAATTATATAGTTGACTACTGGCTATGAATCAGTTCGATCAATCAATCAGTTTAAACAATCAGTTCAAGTTAAAAACTCTAATTATATAGTTGACTACTGGCTATGAATCAGTTTTCAATCAATCAATCAGTTGAAACAATCAGTTCAAGTTAAAAACTCGAATTATATAGTTGACTACTGGCTATGAATCAGTTTTCAATCAATCAATCAGTTGAAACAATCAGTTCAAGTTAAAAACTCGAATTATATAGTTGACTACTGGCTATGAATCAGTTCAAGTATTTCACAAAAGTTGGTATTATTTCATGTATACACTACACCCATGATTTCATGTTTTCAAAATATGAGATGACATTATCCCTCAAAATGCCTGGGGAAATTATATTTTATGCTGAAGCATTGAAACATGTCCTACCTTTATTATACTATATTATATACTATATTATCATTATGCAATGATTTGTAAGATTATGAAACAACACCCAATCACACTCTGCCAAAAATAAATTCTTCCTGACTCTACCTTATTATGACCTGTACTTTTACCTACCTTCTTCCCACCTTGGGACACCATTTAGGTTAACTTTCAGCACACCTTATCAGTATACACTGTACACTTGTGCATGCTTTAGTCCATGTTATTTCTTTGACTATAAATTAAGTCCCCTTTTCTTTCTTTCTACATTAAGGATGCCTTTTCATCTCATTAAGTTTCAATTAAATGGGGACATTGCTGTTGTTCCAAATGAGTGGTACGATGATGGGATGGTGTACTGGCCCAGCTACAAGAACACTGACAGGATGAAAAGGGCAGCTTGTAATGGGGAGAAGCCTGAGCCAAACTGGCCAAGCTATGATGTCAGTGTCATCCGAACTTGTGGTATGCCAATTCATAAAATTCTTGTTTAAAAATAATTTCATGGTTGCTTCTCCTTCTGCTTGGAATAACCTATTCTGTATATGTTTGTATACTATTCTTGGCCAGGTCTCTCTTGTAAGAGAGAACCTGAGACATCATCATCAATAATAATAATAATATTCTGTGTAGCTCTACAGCTAATTTGAAACTCATGTTAATATTAACATATTCAATTGTAGACAACTACAAAGATGCCTTGAGCATCTTAAAGCAATACCAGAACGGCTGCAACACCTCAGATCTTCAATCTGAGGCAGAGCATGAGGTTGAGCTGCCTGATAAAAGGAACAGGAAGCCAGTGTAAGTGTGTTTCTATCTTGTTTCTACAGTAATAGAAAGGTTTTTTCCCGTAGCATTCAAAAATAGACCAAAGATGATTGTACTATATGTATATTTGGCAATTTTGGGATTGCAATAACCCTAATGATATGATTACTTAACAGCCATCATTTCGGAGACTCTGACGAAAGCGAAGACGAAGGAAATGGTGCTATAGCGTCTGTGGGATTGCCAGTACTGAGCCCAAGCACAAGCCAATTGGCCTGGCAGAGTAAGGAATAATCTCTTAACATTGAAATAACAAAATCATAACATTAATATTAGAGATATGGTTAACATTCTTAGTGCTAAAGATATTCCCCTCACCTTGTATCCATTCCTCCAGCTCCACCATCTCGCCGAGTGTCAGGCAATAGAGTCACTGCTCCTCAACCTGGAGAAAACTCTCTAGGTAAAGACTGATGTCGTAACCATCTATCGTAACACAGCAATGGTCACTCATCTCAGATTTTCTGCATACTCTACTGAAATTGTAACTTTCAAAATCTCTAAAACATCCTGCATTCATGCAATATTGCCTGGAAAGTCTTAGAATCCAGCATGTAATATTAAATTCAGTATTAACACATAACATGTAACACATTGTCAATCCATTCATGGGGTTGAAATAGGTAGTGCATACCAAAAACGAAACATAACAAATGAATGGTCAGCATGATTTTTTGTTTGCTATTGTTTTGGCCCTGTAGCTTGCAGCCTACCATGGTTAACACAGTTCACAACCATTTAACACCAATTTATTCTCTCCCTTAGCACCTCACCATGGGCAGGGCCTGTCCCTTCTCGTTTCAACTCCCTGCATCCACATTTAACATGCAGAGAGTTAGTCAAGGTAGGGACTGATCTCTGAAACATTAGTGAATAGAAAGGCCCCATGGTATTATCAGTCATGGTTAACAGATGACTCTTGCACACCGCCCACCTCACTATGGGCCAGGAACGGCAGTCCTCCTTCAACTCCCTCCACCCCGCGCACCAGCCCTCAACATGGAGCCTTCCTCAAGCCTGGCCTACAGACCAACATGGCGAGGGGGAAGAACGGCCGAAACAATTCCCTGCTCTGGTGAGCAATAACTGACAAATACTGGAGGGTCATTCTGTGCCCCACAGATTTTGGAAAAAATTCTGACAACCATCACATATTGTCCTCAAACTTTCTCAATAATTTTTGTCATTATGTGAAATGTGATATATTTTATACACGACATTTTAGCTATGTTTCATGTTTATCAACAGCCGCAGAGTACCAGATCCTAAGCCTGCTGGAAACACTTAAACAGCAACAGGACCAGCTTGTGGCTAAGGTGAATTGGCTAAGCAGCAGGATGAACAACACCCCGGGGCCAGATATAGAGCTGCCCGAAAACATTCAGTTTCCTCTGGAACAATTGGAGGCAGTCGATTCCTTCGAATTGTTTTTGAAGGAACCGTCAAATGGCCCAGCTCGACAGAGAGTGGTGAGTTTTCATAATTAATTAGAATGGTGCCATTAGGTTTATTGATTGTCTATTATTATTGCAAATATTCTATTGAAGCAGTCCTGATCAGGCCTGTCCTGAACCGCGAGTGGACAGTCAGTGAGCGACAATCTCCTTGGTTTGACATTGTGTGTAAAGGTGGCACAGGTCCATGAGGGTGTGAGCCAAGTACATGTTTAGAAAAAAAAATATTTTTTTAGTTTTTCTACATTTCTGGATGCTTTCAACAGGAACCAAAACATTTTAAATGCAACCTAAGCTTAGGAATGTTTACCTACCTGTCTATTTAAAACATTGACATTGCCTTTTAGATTTCTTCTTTGGCGACCATTGGAGGCCACGATGTGAAGAGGGTGACCTGGAACATCCTGGGCAGGCTCTTCACTGATGAGGTGTCCCATCAAATCAACTGGAAGGGTGTCAACAGCAAAAAGCCTTTCAGTAGGATGGCAACAAAGACCTTGCTATTCAGTGAGTATATAATATTAAATACGTTCAAAGTCAATAGTTTGAAAATGTTGGGGCAGCCTTAAAAAATCGTAGCAAACGTCATACCAATATATGACAGTGTTAGACTTTTTTAGACTGTAGGCTACTATACCATAGACATTTTTTGGACGTTTGATGTATTTATTTTGTTTTACTCTAAATCATACATAGTATGATGACACCCTGAGCAGCTGATGGCTACTTTGCCTACGCAAATTTTCAGTCAGGTAGGCCTATGCCTGATGTTATGTTTAACACAATGCAATAGCTAGCGCGTCAGTGAAAACCTGACACGGTCACTTATTTAGTAGGGACAATAGGCGCTTTCGCACCGGCAGTACCTTTTTAGTTCCTGGAACTAAAGGTTCCTAGTACCTTTTTGTTTGCGTTCGCACCAGACGATTGGGGGATTTCTGGGGGATTTTTTCTCCCCCGAAACAGTAGTTCCAGGAACTATTTTAGCTCCTACTTCGAAGCAGGGACTTTTTTGGTTCTCCCTTTCTCCCCCGTTTCGAGGTCTGCGTTGATTGGCCCAAATCATAAGTCCCGCCCACGGCCGACCGCTGGCCCAGCCTTCCCAAGCAGTGCGACATGTAAAAATGTCGCGCTGCTTGGGCAAAGCAGTGCCCTGGGCAATTCGTAGCCTCACACAGTTTCGAGCTCTACATTTAACATTCCAAATTTATGGACGGTATGGAGAACTCGGAAAAGTGGAGCGACAACGACGTGCAAGCTCTCCTTGCCCTTCGGTCTTGAAGGCTGCACTCGCAACCTGAAGATATTCGGCAAGGTCGCTGGGGAGCTCGCCCACATAGGAGTTTATCACACGGCAAAACAATGTCGGGAAAAAATAAAAAAAATAAAACAAGACTACAAGAAGATTAAGGACCACAACAACCGGAGTGGGGCGCCGCGCCTACGTTGCTCCTTGACCGCTCCCACAAGTTCCCCCTGGCCAGCGCCGGTGCGAATGCAAACGTGAAAACAGTTTGGGGGAAATTTAGGGGAAGAATAGTCCCGGTACTATTTGGGTACTAATGGTTCCTGTTGTTTAGTTCCTGGAACTACTCGGTGCGAAAGCGGCTAATATGCTCGTGAAAAAGTTCCTGTTAACTATCAGACAGTGCAATAATGATAATAACAAAAATCATTTTACCTTACTGACATACTCTGCTGTGAGACTTCCTCTTTTTGATTCCTTCCGTTTGTCGCAGGTAGGCCCACTGCAAACGGCGTTGACCATGGGTGCGATTCTAGAAAGTGGATATGCCAATTGACGGCACAATCCTGGGCAAAACAGTGGCGTACCAGCACTTATGCACTGCGAAATAGAGCGCGTCAAAGTTTGGGGATTGGAATCAAAGTGGATTGCCGTGTCAAGAGAAACGCACCCCAGGTGTGGGCAACAGGCCCATCATGTTATCGAAGTAAATGCATGCAAACGTATTGGCTGCCTGGTGGTTGCGATAGCTTTCAATAATAATTCTCTGCCGTATCGATACACAAATACCAGCTGCGCTTTCTCGCTCTATTCTCAGCGGCAACATGAGTTGCAACATGGGAATACTGTCTCGGAATCCTTGCTCGGTCTGCACTATTCAACCGAGATGGCAGTTCGCCGTCCGAGTAAAAGGGGCGTGTTTGTGCTTGTCGCTAGGCAACGTCCTCGGACCTTCGAGACGGATGGATAATAAAACGCACCATAAGGACACCCTCTACATTAGGGCTCGTCCTTCACCGTTTTAATTTCTCAAATAATACTGTTATGCTGTTGTTCAGCTGGTTCTATTTGCCGTTTAGGCCTATTGCTTCATTTTCAAAATGTTTAAGGTGCTTGCTCCAGTACAGTCTTCTCCTTGCTGCTATAGGCCCAAAACAAAAGACTCGAAGCAGTTTATCGAAGCACTTTGCATGTTTGCATGTCTAACAGTTGACATTAATGCACCCTGTTGTTCACCAAATGTGTGCATTCTTCTTAAAGTTATTAAAAACCTATTACATAAAATCTGTCTGTTTGATTACAGGTGCTGTGAGGAAAAACGTGGTGACACGGTCAGCCACGGACGCGGAGGTCACCAAGCACGCCATCAGGTGGTTCAACCTGGCGGCGGATCGGGCGGCGAGGAGTGTGAGGCGTGTCCCTCCTCCATCCACTCCTACCATTCCTTAAAACGGTCTAATAGGATAGGAACCATTAAACAATCTTTTGATTGAACTTCTTGTCGTTCACCAGTTATTCATTTTCTGATATCTTAGCTGTACATAGTGCAGCATTTCATGTTGTAGCCATATAGATAAAATATTTTATGTCTGCCACGACCTATGCCTAAAGCACTAGGCTTTGACCACCAAATTAATGTAAAGTAGCCTAACGTAGACTACTTAACAAAAACAGAATAGGCTATAACTTATACTTTTCCATAAATGTAAATGTCAATTTTATATTTATATTGAGTAGTGATTACTTAGTGATTGTACAGTAAATTGATATCTTGACTAGAACCTTTTCTGTTATTGTTATTGACAATATTGTTAGGTTAAAATACACGGCAATGCATCCTATTTAAACTTATGCCTATATTGCTGTAGTAGCCTAGGCTAGGCCTAGTGAGAGTTTTTCGTTTTATCCTATAGTTTAGTTTATCCTATTTTATCCTACAGCAAGAACAGAAGGGATTTTGAAAGTAAGATAAACGGGTCCAAAAGTACGGTGGCCGACAAGGGCCAAACGCACTGCAACGGCCAAACGCGTCTCCGTTAAGGAAAACAGCTTCAAGTACAGAAACGATTCAAATATACAAACTCAAACACAAGTCTAAACGAGGTGCAAAAAGAGAAACGTGTTGCAAATGAAAAAACGCGCTGCAAAAAACGATGCAGAGCACTAAACGATTCAAACCAAGAAACCTTCTTCAAAAGCAAAACGCTTCATAGCCGGTCACTGCTCCAAACCTGCAGGGGGCGCTCGGATGCAGAGAGACAGAACAGCTGACTGAACAGCTGACTGAACGGTGTTTCAGCGGGACGGTTAATGTGATTTTTATTTGATTATATTTATATGTTATGTTTATATCACTGTACAACGCACATTACGTGACGTGTTTTTTTTTATTGTAGTTTACATTCAGACTCTACAAGGCTGCACATTTGCATGTAGATTAGCCTGCCTGCCTTAAATGATTAGAGATTGATTATAAGCACCCGCTTTAATAGTAAGCCTACATTAAAAAGGTGGAGATCATTCATGACTGCCTTGAAAGTTAACTGCTGTCATTAATAAGTATAAACACCTAATGTGTCGTGCTGTAGCTGTAGTATGTTATGGAAGACTGTGATAAGAGGGCTTTTTATTATAACGGGTTGCTTATATTCAAGCTCTAATCATTTGATTAAGCAGGCTTAATCTACATGCAAATGTGCAGCCTTGTAAGAGTCTGATGTTAAACTACAATTTTTAAAAAAAAACGTCACGTAATGTGTGTTAGTGATATAAACATAACATATAAATATAATCAAATAAAAATCACATTACCGTTCCCGCTGAAACACCGTTCAGTCAGCTGTTCAGTCAGCTGTTCTGTCTCTCTGCATCCCGAGCGCCCCCTGCAGGTTTGGAGCAGTGACCGGCTATGAAGCGTTTTGCTTTTGAAGAAGGTTTTCTTGTTTGAATCGTTTAGTGCTCTGCATCGTTTCTCTATTTGCAGCGCGTTTGATGATGCTGCATTTGTCTTTCTTTTTTGCAGCGCGTTTTTTCATTTGCAACACGTTTCTCTTTTTGCACCTCGTTTAGACTTGTGTTTGAGTTTGTACATTTGAATCGTTTCTGTACTTGAAGCTGTTTTCCTTAACGGAGACGCGTTTGGCCGTTGCAGTGCGTTTGGCCCTTGTCGGCCACCGTAAAAACGGACCTGCCAGGTGAGTCCGTTACGGGTCCGCGGCGGATCCTGTATAAAAGTGCGGGTCCCAAACGGACCCGCCGCGGATCTAAGGTTTTAATCGCGGATGCGGAGCGGATGCAGTGCGGAGCCACTGCGGGTCCTCGATCCGCCTTCGGAGCGGATCCGTCACTGAGGGCAAGTGGACGCCGATACGGGTCCGTTTCGCGGGTCCGTCCCGGAAGCCGCAATACATCCGCGGCGGATCCCCCGCGGAGTCCTTTTGCTGTGTGGGGAGTGGGGGGGGCGGGGGGGGGGAAGCCTCTTTTTATATATTATAGCCGGCTCAGACTACACGATTTCAGCCCGATTTTGCCCCGATTCTTTCGTCGCAGACAAATTTGCAAATCGTACACGATTTTGACCGGTCGGCGACGAGACGAGGTCTTGTAATGTGACATGCTTGCGATCTGCAATGTTTTCGTCTGCGACGTTCAAAAGCCCCACGACGAAAAGTTTGGCATGTCAGAATTTTTTGGGGAATCGCATGACGTAGCCATCATGAGGGAGCCACGCCCCCAGTTGCGTGAGGGAACCCTACGAACAGCTGGAGCTCAGTGTGTACCAACCGACTTCACTGCACTACGCAGTGTACACAGTAGCCATGTTTCCATCAAAGTGATTCGCATTACTGGGCAATGCGCATTAAAAGAAATTCGAATCATGTGTGTTTCCATCAAAAGAACGGACTTTGGTGAAAACTACAAATTCGCGCGAGTTTTCTAAGTCACGCGAGATTTTGGCATGGCAACCAGCCTGTAAACATTCCGTCGTTCCGTCGCAGCAGTCGGGGTGAAAGTGCGCTACGTCACACTTGATTCGCATACAGCTGTTTCCATCCCATTCGAATCAACCAAAACCCGGTCATGAGCGAGCGTTATTTCATTTTGTGCGAATCAGGGATTTTTAATGCGAATCACGGCGTTTTCCATCATCATTTTTCCGATGCGATACATCTAGATGCGCATCTAAACAGCTGATGGAAACGCATAACTACTACAAAAAATGGATGCGATCAATAGCAAGAAGAAGAATGCTAATGAAGAAAACGAGAGAAAAAGAAACAAAATAATGGAGACAACTTTGGTTGAAATGCGGCAGTATATTTACATCGCTCATGTCACTCGCAACGCAACTACTGTCAGGAGTTGCTGCATTGAGCAGATATAAAAACTACTGGAACCTTTATGACAAAAATGTAAAAAACATTTATGTCAGTTCTAAACCTTTGATTTTCTAAATATCTTGTAAACGTGAATGATACAAAGTAAAGAGCATCGCACCCTAGAATCGTGTAGTGTGGCCAGTCTTCCGACGAGACAACGCCCGATTTCCTGGCTCTGGGATCGTATAGTGTGACATGTTAAATCGTGGAGGGATGTCTGAGAATCGTGTAGTCTGAGCCGGCCATTAGGTAAGAACATCTAATTTGCCGAAATTGAGTGATAGGTTATACAATTAAGAAAAAACAACGGTGGGCCTCTTCATAACTAATTTACTCTTTTTTTTAATTCAGTTATGTAATCCAAATTTTTTTTTACAAACCTTTATTTTTGGTGCCCCACCTACTTTGTGCTGTACACACTCTGCGTATAGGGAGCGGCGGGCCGGTGGCAGGGTTCATTGGGAGCCGAACCAGGGGTGAGGCATGAGGCAGGTAGGAGAGTGGGGAGCTTCAGGCTGGTGGGACTGAAGCAGGCTGGAGGGAGTGAAGCAGGCTGGAGGGAGTGAAGCAGGCTGGAGGGAGTGAAGCAGGCTGGAGGGAGTGAAGCAGGCAGGCTGGAGGTGTTGATCCATAGAACACTGAAGTTCAAAGAACGATCTGGTGAGGACTGCAGGGAAATTGGGTGTATTTGAAGGGGAGTTGATGAGCTGATGCAGGCCAGGTGTGAACAGTTGAGGTGTTTCAGGCACAGCACAGAGACAGACAGGGGGTGTGGCAGACACAGGGGGAGAACATAAAGCAAATAGCTGTGGCTATGGCAGGAGCGGCATGATTCTATGGCTGTGTTCGAAATCGTTCCCTATTCACTCAATCCCTATATAGTGTTCATTATATAGTGCACTATATAGGGAACGAACAAACGAGAATTCGGACATTACGATGTACATTTGTAAACGTCATTTGCGTCAGTAAATGCCCCGGGAATTTGTGTGACGCAGACATGCGGCCATATCATGTAAATAAACCGGGCATTCACGAAAGCTGGAGGTTGTATTGATGTTGAATGTTATATTTCCTTGATCAAGGATTTTTTAAATTCATTTTGAATGTCAAATTTTCTATGTTAAATCCCAAATAAATTATTGACATTTTTAAACGAAAGCCGGAGACTCCATCATTAAATGTAGGCCTATTTGTTTTCGCAGTTATTCAGCCTCTTCCTCTCCTCCGGCAAACACGACCGCATTGCATTATGGTATACGGGTAGCATACCATAGTAACATGTAGTGAACATCGTATGTACACTCAAATTTTGGGTATTTTAAGTGCACTATATAGTGCATGAAATTGACCACTGAGAATTCGAACACCACTACAAAACGCTGAACACCCAATATAGTGCACTATATCCGTGATAGGGAACGATTTTGAACACAGCTTATGATTCTCTTTAAGGACCCTGGAACAAGGCCTGACATGAGGGAGGAGTTGAAGAGGGTTGTGTGGAATAGCAGGTGTTTTTAGATTGATTCAAGGCCGGGTACAATATGCTGTGCTGTGAACCAGATCTTAAAAGGTATTCATCCTGTACGGTTTATCTGTGTTTTTTTTTTCTATCATAACAATTAGAGACTGCTGAAGTGTCGTACTGATTAATTATTCTGCGTTTATATGTACTGTATTTCATTTAATAGGCCTATACCAGTTTAAAACACATAAATTACATTGGCCCTTTCACTCAGGAAAAAACCTACAATCAGCTGAGATCTCCTTCCACCTTCAAATTTCTAGATTTCCATCCTGAAAGGCAGCAGGAACCAGCAGTTCCTGGGAGAACGGGTTGAAAGAAAGTGTTAAATCACAGATTGATTTGATCGCTCCAAAGTCGGGCCTAAATGAGCCTGACATCCTCCCCATTATTCATGACCAGCGATCGATTCTTCGCAAACAAACACACAAGCACACAGACACAATTTCGCACCCAAAAACACACAGGCAGACACACAGGCTCAAACATACAGCTCTGGGCCACTTGAGAGTGAGGAGGGTTAGGATTTGTCACAGGGTTGACCTTAACATCCCTGTTGTTGCCTACCGTGTCTATGTCCTCAGAGCTGCTCTGCCTGAAGATATATAATTACCCAGGTGTTGATCTGGGGCACTGAGCACCATGTCAGATTCTCAGAGTTCGTGTTCACAGTGGGGTATCTCCCGTAACCAGGGATTATGCTTTTGTGTTTATGTTTGCTTAGTTTTACTCAGAGCACCGGAGTTGGTAGGGATTTTTGGGGTAACTTCGGGGGCCAAGGTGAAATGTAAAAATTACGTTGGCTTTTATTAAATAACTTGAGGGCTGAGTCCATTCCATATACATGTACAGCAGCATTTGTCCTCTAACCTGGAGTGCCATTAGGATATGACCCGCCCATTTACCAGAAAGAACAGGTCCATTATTATCATTGCAGCTTTACAAATCATGGCTATTGTATCCATCATGTTTTCTGTACACTTAAGTGCTTTGCTGTATTTGCTTGACAAAGTATATTCTCATGGTTAATTTATTATCACAATGAATTCCTAAATATCCATCAACCGCATCGGGGATAATCTATTCAATTAGCTGGTGCATTCATAACGTACACACACACACACACACACACACACACACACACACACACACACACACACACACACCACACACACACACACACACACACACACACACACACCACACGCACACACACACACACACACACACACACACACACACACACACACACACACACACACACACACACACACACACACACACACACACACACACACACACACACACAGAAAGTGAATTAGTGGGATACATAGGAAGAGAAAAAGAAGGGAAAAAGATGTTAGATGTTAAGAGCGAGATAGAGGGAAGGAGGCAGGCATAAAAGAGGGCTGGGAGAGAGGTTGGCAGGTTTCAGGCTAGAGTAGAAATCCCTATCTATCACAATTTTCCATTATTAAAGGTCCCCTGGCAGGAAAATCTCGCTTTATGTGGTTTTCTAAATTAATAAGTGTTCCCTTGGCCTGCCTATCGTCCCCCAGTGGCTACAAGTTGCGTTTGGTGTAAAACGAAAACTAGGTATCCTGCTCGTCTTTGAAAAAATTGAAGCTCAGACGCACTGATTTGGTATGTGGTTACGTCCCCTTTCTCTGCCTTGCCCGCCCGGAGAATTTGGCCCGCCAATGAGACAATGAGCTATGACCATGTGAGCGCAACGTGTGTGTGTGTGTGTGATTACATACACTGTAACACAAGTGTTGTACACTTCTTTGTTATTTGGATAACCGTTCTGCTGTTGGTGTTATGGAACATAACACATTGGTTCATTGACGTCTCTAGTATTTTCCACGACGAGACTGTAGTTGGGGTTATCTCAGCCATGCTTGAGAAGGAAGTGGGCAGCAGGCACGGTTAAGTCTACTTCAGATTGATGTTGAAGTGGAAGAACCAGAGACGTCGGAGAACCCGACCCAGGCTTTGTGATTCATAATATCGTGTGGAGGCGCACACAGCTTTTTGGCCGTGGTAATCTGTTATTATATATGATTATAATATTTCTTTTTTTTATGTATTTTATGATATTATTTATATATAGAGCTCCAGGACTGTAACGCAAGTGTTGTACACTTCTTCGTTATTTGGATAACCGTTCTGCTGTTGGTGTTATGGCGCATAACACATCGGACTCTCGTCTCTGGTATTTCCACAACGAGACTCGTAGTGGGGGTTATCTCAGCCATGGTTGAGAAGGAATTGGGGGAAAGGAGCTTTGGCTGTGAATCCCTGAAGTACATGAACCACGACATGGAGGAGAAAGGGATTGTTACCCGCGATAGTCTCCCGCTTGAGCCCCACTGCCCGCTGTCTGTTGTCCGCTGCTGAGGCGGTGGTCCCACACCTACAATCAGCTGAGATCTCCTTCCACCTTCAAATTTCTAGATTTCCATCCTGAAAGGCAGCAGGAACCAGCAGTTCCTGGGAGAACGGGTTGAAAGAAAGTGTTAAATCACAGATTGATTTGATCGCTCCAAAGTCGGGCCTAAATGAGCCTGACATCCTCCCCATTATTCATGACCAGCGATCGATTCTTCGCAAACAAACACACAAGCACACAGACACAATTTCGCACCCAAAAACACACAGGCAGACACACAGGCTCAAACATACAGCTCTGGGCCACTTGAGAGTGAGAGGGTTAGGATTTGTCACAGGGTTGACCTTAACATCCCTGTTGTTGCCTACCGTGTCTATGTCCTCAGAGCTGCTCTGCCTGAAGATATAATTACCCAGGTGTTGATCTGGGGCACTGAGCACCATGTCAGATTCTCAGAGTTCGTGTTCACAGTGGGGCGTCTCCCGTAACCAGGGATTATGCTTTTGTGTTTATGTTTGCTTAGTTTTACTCAGAGCACCGGAGTTGGTAGGGATTTTTGGGGTAACTTCGGGGGCCAAGGTGAAATGTAAAAATTACGTTGGCTTTTATTAAATAACTTGAGGGCTGAGTCCATTCCATATACATGTACAGCAGCATTTGTCCTCTAACCTGGAGTGCCATTAGGATATGACCCGCCCATTTACCCAGAAAGAACAGGTCCATTATATCATTGCAGCTTTACAAATCATGGCATTGTATCCATCATGTTTTCTGTACACTTTAGTGCTTTGCTGTATTTGCTTGACAAAGTATATTCTCATGGTTAATTTATTATCACAATGAATTCCTAAATATCCGTCAACCGCATAGGGGATAATCTATTCAATTAGCTGGTGCATTCATAACGTACACACACACACACACACACACACACACACGCACGCACGCACGCACGCACGCACGCACGCACGCACATACACACACGCACACGCACACGCACACGCACACGCACACACACACACACAGAAAGTGAATTAGTGGGATACATAGGAAGAGAAAAAGAAGGGAAAAAGATGTTAGATGTTAAGAGCGAGATAGAGGGAAGGAGGCAGGCATAAAGAGGGCTGGGAGAGAGGTTGGCAGGTTTCAGGCTAGAGTAGAAATCCCTATCTATCACAATTTTCCATTATTAAAGGTCTCCTGGCAGGAAAATCTCGCTTTATGTGGTTTTCTAAATTAATAAGTGCTCCCTTGGCCTGCCTATCGTCCCCCAGTGGCTACAAGTTGCGTTTGGTGTAAAACGAAAACTAGGTATCCTGCTCGTCTTTGAAAAAATGGAAGCTCAGACGCACAGATTTGGTATGTGGTTACGTCCCCTTTCTCTGCCTTGCCCGCCCGGAGAATTTGGCCCGCCAATGAGACAATGAGCTATGACCATGTGAGCGCAACGTGTGTGTGTGTGTGTGATTACATACACTGTAACACAAGTGTTGTACACTTCTTTGTTATTTGGATAACCGTTCTGCTGTTGGTGTTATGGAACATAACACATTGGTTCATTGACGTCTCTAGTATTTCCACGACGAGACTGTAGTTGGGGTTATCTCAGCCATGCTTGAGAAGGAAGTGGGCAGCAGGCACGGTTAAGTCTACTTCAGATTGATGTTGAAGTGGAAGAACCAGAGACGTCGGAGAACCCGACTCAGGCTTTGTGATTCATAATATCGTGTGGAGGCGCACACAGCTTTTGGCCGTGGTAATCTGTATTATATATGATATAGATATCTATGTATTTTATGATATTATTTATATATAGAGCTCCAGGACTGTAACGCAAGTGTTGTACACTTCTTCGTTATTTGGATAACCGTTCTGCTGTTGGTGTTATGGCGCATAACACATCGGACTCTCGTCTCTGGTATTTCCACAACGAGACTCGTAGTGGGGGTTATCTCAGCCATGGTTGAGAAGGAATTGGGGG
Source organism: Melanogrammus aeglefinus (assembly GCA_900291075.1). Taxonomy (NCBI): domain Eukaryota; kingdom Metazoa; phylum Chordata; class Actinopteri; order Gadiformes; family Gadidae; genus Melanogrammus; species Melanogrammus aeglefinus. The sequence goes on along the minus strand of OLKM01004098.1, from coordinate 6,130 downwards.
AAAGGAGCTTTGGCTGTGAATCCCTGAAGTACATGAACCACGACATGGAGGAGAAAGGGATTGTTACCCGCGATAGTTTCCCGCTTGAGCCCCACTGCCCGCTGTCTGTTGTCCGCTGCTGAGGCGGTGGTCCCTCGGCAGCGAGGCTCCGGCGGGAGACAATATCGGTCAACAATCGCGGGAAACAATCCCTTTCTCCTCCATGTTGTGGTACCGTCTACTTCAGATTGATGTGGACGTGAAAGAACAAGAGACGTCGGAGAACCCGACACAGTCGTTTGAAATTCATAATATCCTCTGGAGGCGCACACAGCTTTTGGCCATAATAATATAAATTATATGATATAGATATCGATGTATAGTATGATATTATTTAGTTATAGAGCTCAAGGACTCCCATCGGAGCACCCGGAGTGTTCTAGAATATTTACAGAACACGGCCAAAGGCTGTGTGCGCCTTGCCATTGCGATAGATCCACTGTAAACAGAGCGCATGGTACCGTGGCCGCAAGCTTCTCAGGGCCACACCCCCCCCCTCCTCCTTGACCCGCCTCTCTCCTCCTCATTTGCATTAAAGCTACAGACACCGAAACGGCGCGTTTGGGGAAAGCTGAATGTGCGACTGGCTCGTAGTGGCTGTACTTCTGCACCACGGCTGAATTTCGGGAATGTCTTCAAATACTGTTTTAGGGACCCACTAATATCTATATTAAAGCATCCATAAAGTAGAATGCCATGGGACCTTTAACATTCATAAAGACTTGTTCAATTGTGGGAGCATGGGTTTAGCTGTGGGCTACTGGTTCAATTCACATGGGGCTTCCCATGCTAAGAAAGTATATACGGTACTAACTGTATGGTCAGATTGGAGGACTGTAACAACAACCTTTCCATTAAATGGCATACATTATCATTATTTGTATCACTACTATAACTATTACAATTAAATAAGGACTTAACTACTATTATTACAAAGATTTAATTTTAAGAGGAAAAAGAAAAAAAGGAAAGACAAAGCTACAAAGAAAATATCTGATTTCTAGAAGAACCTGTGGGACCATTTTATTATATTGTTCTGGGATCAATGAATACAATCGGCCACAGATCCCTCTGCTTGTAACAATAACAAATACAAGAAAGATACTACATAAAATGTCCATTGTGAATAGTAGCCTAAAAGGCACAAGCGCTCACAAATGTATCCAAATAGCATTGATTAAATAAACAATATTGTGAACTCAACAGTTACTATCAGGCAGTATAGTTAACCCATAAACTCTCAGTTCCAATGGTCATTACGTCATAATGCCCACCACCAGCACCACAGCCAAGATGAATAGCATTTGATTGTGCTCCGAGCTAGGCGATAATTCTACCGTAGTGTCATGATAACAGTCTAATGCGCCACGCCGCCATGAGATGGACGAGGGATGAGGTCAGTGTGCCCACTTCAGTGTGGTCTAATGCTCCCTACTCTGTGCTGCCTTGTTCTATGTGATACCATCGCCCCGTATCTTCAATACTGTGGTGTGTGTTTGGTACACTGTTGAAACTGTCTAAACAGAGATAACTGTAAAGCCAGATGTTTTATATGAGATATGGAGTGATATTGAATAGAAATAGGACCGGGATGAGTTAGGTACTCATTTATTACACACAGAATTTATCCACAATTGAATAACCATGCGTCAAATAGTGGGGCTGGTTTAAAGTACATAACATACAAACAGCAAAATACAAATTTGATAAATAGAATATTATATAGTTTTTATTTGTAATTACCACAAACACATAGAGACATATCCACCAGAAAACTACTATATGACTAGTGTCGTTAATTATACATTATCAATTCTACCCTGGTTTGATGTTTTATTTATGTTCACGTAACTTAGTAGTACTAGATGTTCCTTTAGTCAAATGAATTATCTTAATACCTACCTTTGTACATGTCTTCGGTGTGTTGGATACAATCAAGATTTAGTTGTTTATTTTGTATTATCCTGCCATCTCTCAGTAATGTTGTCTTGAGTTGCTTTACCATCACTTATACAAATAAATAACTTCCCAGAAGTTATTACCATATTACATCTTATCAAAAGGACAGTGGTAATATTCAATAAAAATACACTCAAAGGTGTGTCATCACAGGTTTGTTAACGGTGTATATGGCTTTTATTGTAATTTGACTGGCAGTATGCAGTAAAGACGAAAACTGGCAATATCATCAAATGATTTTTCAAATGATTATCAAATGATTACATTATGCCAATAACATAACTGATGTTGCCAGTGGGAATCTCGACAAGTGGAGAAAATCCCTTTGAGTTTGGGTTTTCGTGATGAATGAAGGCTGTGGTCTTATGGAATGTACTTTAGTGTTGGTGGAAGATACACTATCAAGTGTCATCATACCTGTACCATACAACTGAGCAACTGATCATTTGCCCCATCAAAAAAGGTTAATAGTCATCAAAGCCTTTCACACTACCCTACCTGCATACAGGTTACTGAACTGATGTTGAAGCCAAAATAAAATAAATTTTACAGCTTTTGAAAATACAACTCTTAATGCCATCACATTACAATTTATAATAAGAACATCCAAGATTTGCTCAACAATACTTAAGTGCATCACAAAATCGTTTTGGTCCGTATTCAAACACAATGTCCATTGAAAATGAGTTTTATTACAGAGTGGATCGTCTTTGCGCAACCCTGGCCTTCAACACCTGCTGCGAACGAACAGTTAATGGGCCATTTAAAAAATGCGTCTCGAATGTCATTAGCGTAAAACCCTGTGCAATATGTTTCTGACAAGTCCCCCTGTGACTGCCCATTGCAAAATCAAAAAAGCTCTCCCCACCTTTCCCGTTCTCTCTCCCGTCCCCTTGTCCTTTCATCCTAACTTAAAGCCGGAAATGACTTCATCCTCTGTGCCGGCAATGGAGCAAGTCGGAGATCGGTTTCCTCCGCGCCTTAGTTGGGCGCGTACAGTGGACTTCAGCGCGAAAGCGGTAGCTACAACAATCTCTCTTCACAAACAGATACCTTAACAAACCGTGCTTTGTTATACTTATTGACCGCTGAACAAGAATAGTGCAAGTAAGGTGCACTAATGGAATACCAAACTGCTTGTGCATCAAAATTAGGCGATAGCACCTACCAGAAATGTGAAGTAGAAATAAGGCCACCTTAACGAACAGTTGGCCGCAGGCGCGTGTTCTTATGATCGAGGAGGGTGAAACATCCCGACAAGTGATGGCGCTGATCTAAAAGGCGTAAGTCTCCCCGGCGCACCAAGCAAACGGAAAACGTTTACCGCGGCCAGAGAGGAATTCCACACCGAATTCAGGAGCTACCAAAATGACCCGATCTTTGCTAGAGAGCTGCCACCTTGCAATACTGGTCCCAGACCCGTATACTATATTTATGCACTACGTCCTCTCCCGAGGTTGTTTTGGAAAAACGTCCTCCGTGGAGGAGAAACGATCACTTGAACCAATCAAACTCGCCGGGAGCGTGCACTGCCAGAACGATAGTCACCTGACATTTCATCTCTCAGGCAGTGGCTGCAGCGAAAGCTCCGACAGTCCTCCCGATAGAATTGTAGAAGAAGGAGAGTAGGTGTGCATCGGTTTACAAAGATTAATGGCCTCCTGCTGGCTCCCACCGGCCAGATCTGGGCGCAGAACACCTTGTCGGCTGGCGCCGCTGCTTGTGCGGGCCTAGCAGGGTTTGTCGGAGAAAAGGCAGTAGCTAGCCTTCTGAGGGATGGAGTGATGACGGGAGATGATCCAGACCCCCACAAGGCGCTCTCAGCGCAGGGTAGGCCGGGATATTGGGGTTGGTGCACTGTCGCGTGAGGACGCAGAGGTGGTGGATAATGCCATTGTACCTGAGAGTGGAGTGAGAATGAGAGAGATAGGCGTTCTAATTATCGCATAGAAATTTGTTTTTCTGTTCAAGCAGCAATAGAAAAGAAAGAAAGAAAGAAGAAAAGAAGAAAAGAAGAAAGGTTGGTCCATTATTCATATACATTGTCCAAGTCTATGGTCCCAGAGGAGTTTGTGGAGCTCAAGGGTATATTCTGCTTGAATAATGCTGGTAGACTATTAGGGAAGTTGGGAGAGCTTGCGTCAGTAAATCCATAATTTATTATGCAAGGGAATGGAAAGTTGGACTCAGATGAATGGAGCATACGTTACAGATGGACTTCGAAAAGTCACTAAAATTAGGGTTGACATGGTTGGAATGGGATGGTATGACTTTTATTGGCTGGCATTCGTAATGTTAGAAACTTATCTGTGTTGAATTGGATGGAGCTTAATTAATGAATGGAGTCGAATTGATTGTGGCATGAACAATGATTTGCATGTGTATAATAGTGTGTGCTTAACATTGTCACCACACATTTCTATTATGTTATAATGGAATATTGTTCATTTGCCATCACTATAAACACAACATGTGTCAACTAACTTGCAAAGGGCATTTTACATTAGGTTAGCTTGGTTTGATCGCTAACTAGCGAGAACGTATCTAGGCCAACCATTGATGGATATTTTTTTTAAACCTTCTCTGTAGTATCGATGCATGAGGCGTTTCACTAAAATTAAAATGCAAATTCCTCGTCTATGTCATTCATTTGTTAACAGAATATTTCTATTTAAGGACGATTGATGTATTGATGACTTGCTCAATATGATGTGAATGAGAGCCACTTCATTCATTCCCTGGCCAGTTCAAACTCGAAAGGAGAAAGAATCAATCCCTGAAAAATAAAAACTCCCTGGGTTTACCACATGTCAATTACAAGTGCACAACATGCAAGGAACAATGAGTGACCCCAATGTATCAAATCCATAAGAATCTTTCATAGGTCCTAGTGAAATCTCAAAGTGACAGATTGAGTTAACGCTGCACTCCTCTGATCAGGAATAAAAAAAAAACAGAGCAATACCAAGACAGAATATTCAAAGAAGGCGATGCATTTTGAAGAAAAAAAATACGTGCTGAGGAGGTTAGGTTTTCGTATTACAGAGCTACACACAAATCACCCATCTGGTTCTGCCATTAAACGCTGACGCCCTGGCCCCAAGCTCCGCTAGGATAACTCGACAGAAAAGATACAATATAACAGTTGGACAGGAAGATTGGACGCTTGTCTCGGTGACTCAGGCGACCGTTTCAAAAGGTGCACGCCAGGGCGTTTTTTACCGTGCTACACTTTTGATATGTGTGACCGCAGCCTCTGACACCGCACAGTGTGTGCGGGGTAACTCATATTAGCAAGCCTCTTCAATCAATAATGAATTGGCAAAACGAACATTAAGGGAATTGGTTAAGACAGAAATGTCCTTCCTTCCCTCTCTTTAAGCTAATCTCGAAGACTTTTCTGTTCCAAACCAAACTTTCTCTTCCACACTGCATAAACCCTCTGTATGTTGTGATTAATAGTTCTTATTGTTATATTTGTGTTCTGTGAACTACTTGTTGTGCTTTCATTAACTCTGTGTGTGCTCATTGAATCTTAATAAAGAGCGACATCATTATTATTATGACCGCAACAGCTCATCCTGGCTGTTTGCAGCGGTCATTAACTAATATGATGTCGGCGTAGAAGTCAGTAGCGTTTGTTAGGCATCGAATAGTTATTCAGTAATTGACAGAGGGCACACCATTGTATAACCTTGTCTTTGGGCCTCGCAGGGACAAATCACCCTGGCACCCTTACACAAAGGCTCAAACCCTGGCAATGGACCTATACCTGTCGCGACAGGCCCGATGGCCGAGCAGCGTCGTTGAGTTGAGATATTAACAGCGAACTGTCCTCTAGGTAGTTGACGGAACACTATCGTGTATACCGCGTACGAAGCCAAGATTGTCGTCCGGGCTCCTTGACAAGTCTGCTCACGTATAGTCCAGGCAGGAAGGGGCATGCACACCACCGCCCACGGATTGAAGTTCCGACACGAGCCAAGGTAGGCGGAGGCGCAGGTTGTGAGGTTTGCGCAGCTTCTTTGTAGCCGCACTCAGGGCAGGATGAAGAGGAATGTTCCCCAGGCGCCACACCTGCCTTGATGCAACACCCTGTACCAAGCCGAGAAGAGGATGGTGCGCCTACGAA
>OLKM01004097.1:0-25478 GCA_900291075.1 Melanogrammus aeglefinus | reverse complement strand
GAGAAGCAAATCTTTAGAGAAAAGTTCGCCAAAAATAAATTCTAATTTAGGTGCGTTTCCATCAAGTGAGTTGGCCTCGGGAAAACCTACTACCACATTCCAGGCTTGGCATTCCTTTTTCTAATACATGAATCTCTTCTTAGGTCCTGATATATAGTGGAATTTGCGTCATTGTTTTTCTTCTCGATGAGAGCAAGAAAAGGGTTTTACCTCTTCAGCGGTCCACACATGTTCCATATATTCACACTGGCCATCCTTTTCTTATGACGTATTTAAAGGATAATTGTACACATTATAATTCAAAAATTCGTTCAGCTTCATACCACAGAATACTTCTAAGGGTCTTATAGAATATAACCGCGTTTTCTGAATTACAGTTGAATTGCATTTTTCACAATTAACCAGCTTCTTCGCCCCCCCCCCCTTTTTTGAAGGCTGTAACAGACGCAATTTGACTGGTAAACTATCTTAATAGGTGTCATATATCAGGGATTAATGCGACCACTGGTATAATTTAAAAAGATATACAAACGCTAGAAATTTCCTATATCATATTTATTAACCTTAGGATGTTTTATTTATACAATCGCTTTAAAAAAAAATATTAGGCCTTACACTTACAAGTTTTGATGTTCGGCCAGGGTTTGCTATGGTCTTGTCGTTTATCGGAAAATTCAAATAGACGTCTGTCAGTCCTGTGTTCAATGTCGCTAGTCTGTTTCGTATTGATTTGTTTCCATCTCCCATTTCTGCATTATTAACCTCTTTCGCCATACTTTCAAAGCCACCTCAACTAGCAGATTTTTTTCTATTGCCGACATTTAGAGGAATATTTGGAACCACCACAATTTCTGTTGTTTCCATCATCCGTTTTACTGAGTTCGACACTTCCAAAATTTGCATTAAAGCTGGGTGGGGATGGAAACGCAGCTACTGATAGCTCTATTGTTGTTGCTGGATTTGCAGAGCATTTATTTTGGAATTGTTAAAATACTGTTTAAAGGCAACATCATGAAGACATGATGAAAGTATTTAACAATGCATTGGTAAAATTAAGGACTTGACATACAATGGATTAACATAAATATGACATTTTATAAAGGCAATAGTCCATAATTCACCCAACTTTTCCTTTAAATAGAGTAAATGAATGTTTTGTGTCTTTTTTCAGGGTCGAACCATAGTCGGAAAGTCATTCTAATGGGCTTTTTAGTCCTTCTTCTATCAATCCTTCCTACTGAATTCAACTTTTGGAAAAACGATTTCAAGATCAACGAACCTGAAGAAAATCCCCTTCGGCCAATCGGTGCCCAAGCACAGCCTTGTTGTGTCCACTGGTTTGCCGACATCCTCCACATGGATGACGATTCCCCAGTTTAGATCTTCCGTTTAACCCATACAATGCGGGTGCAGAGCACTATGGTGCACTCATTCACGTATGGATACTTTTGAGAGATGTCCTGGATCCAGTCCTCTTTTGCCGTCCACTCGGGTGGTACTTCACCCTCGTGGCACATTCAACCCCATTAGATTCAACAATCAGAGAGAGTCTTTGCCCGTGTTTATTTCACTGGTCAACTAAAGCATCTGTCTGGGGCTGAACAAACTGACAGAGGCGCCCGCACATTTTCTCACACTCGTTACCACCACAAACAGTTCACTCTACCAGGTGTTCATCACACAGCACTACCAGGCCAAATCAGCACGGGGGACTGTTTATGCCAGAGCATCACCTACCGGATCACCCATCAAACCTCTTGAGGGAGCTCAGAGAATTTTGACTTGCGATTCATACTAGTCGAATTCCGCGCTTCAGAGCTCAGAGGCGACCTTTGGGAGCCGTAGTTCTCCGAGCCCACAAACTTTTCCTTCATAAAGAATCAGGCTGGTGCAGTACTTTGGCGTGTGTCGGACTGCTGGTTGTTCATCGTGATCAACGGAGAGGAATTCGCTTGCAGGACCACAGAGTCCGTAAGATCGTACGAAGGATATCTGCGAGTCACTTAGGATTTATCCACAATTTCGGACATACAAACTACTACGAACTCTTCAGGGTGAACATGTGTTGTGATGAGATTCGTTTCACTGTAAAGATGGGGGGTTGGTGGGGGTACCGTCGGAGTAGGGGCCGTGGGGCTGTACGCGCTATTTGACTGTGCCATTTTCTTCTACTGCTCTCGGGTCCCTGAGATGGTGTCTTTGTGTTCCTCTGAGATCTTTCTCACATCCAGCCAATGACAGAAATGATTAATGTTCTCCATGCTTCTGCAGTAATTAATGGTTGTTGATAATATTCTTATACATATTCCAGAAGCCAATATGAATTGTGTGAGGCTAACAGTACATGAGCGTACAGAACCAAGAACCAGATAAAGTATAATGATGACACGGGAGGAAGTGATTCAAGTGCTCTACAAAACCAGCGGGGACTAGCCAGTGGGATCCTTTCACCCAGAGAGGAGTACCGGGGCCCCACACCACTGCTTAAACCTTTGACAACATTGGTTCCTTCGGCCCTAACACAACACGGCATTTGCCCCGGTCAAGCTCCACAAATGTTTTTAGCCTTTTGTTTTACCAGTGGGTGACAGAACAAATATGACCATTATTGAAACAATTTAAAAGTAGGGAAACCAAAAATTTCAATGGAAATGACAGGATGCACACAAAAAACACATTTTTTATTCCGGTAATATGTTGATCAAGACTTTTGTTATCAATCTTCAGTGTGTGGTGTTGTTGTGACAGTGTGGTGTGGTGTGTTGTGATGTGTGTGTGTGCTCGTGTGTGCCCCTTGTGTGTGTCGTCCGCGCTTGTGTGTTCCGTGTGTGTCCGTGTGTGTTCCGTGTTCGTCCGTTTCATGCTTACTGAATATTGTTTTCAGCAAAATACAATCATGATACATATCGTAATCCTGTCTAATCTTCGGGTTGTGAGGTTAAACGCTCTCTGCGCATAAAATGAGAAGGTTAGAATTAAATAAAGAAACACAAGTTTGACGATAACTGAGTTAAAGGTACTTCCTTATTATCTATTTATTATTCATTATTATTAAACACGCAAATGAGGATGTGCGACTAACCAATCTTACTATTACGTGGAACCGAGGATTATATGGTGAATCCCCCGCATAATTCCCAAAACATTTAAGTCTAACCTTCTCTTTAGTTAAGTATTAAGCATTTCTTAGTACTTTTTCTTCAGTCTTGTTAACTTAAACTTTCCCTGTTATTCACATCCACTGATTCTTAAAGAATAATAATTTGTTTCATATATTTAAACATGACTCTCTCGCTTTTCCTAAGTCTCAACCCATGTAACCCTATTTCATATCTACATTTGATTTGTTTGTAACTGATTTAGAAACACTATATAGTATAGTATTCTCATAATATCGTTTGTGTTTGTGCTTATGTGTGTGTGTTTTGCATTTAATTATGAAAATGTATGTTGGTTGGATTGTCCTATATAAGCTGTGTAACAGAGTTTCTGCCGCAACACGCATGCACATGTGTTCAGTACATGTTTTTTTTTTATAACTTGTATATGTGAATAAACAACGACACACGAAATCAATAAAAACATTTTTGTTGTAATCTGTGTACCTTACATTTTTTGCTGATTTTTGCTGTAGCTTGGTGCTGTAACGCCAGTGCTACCAAGTAAATGTAGTAATTCTCAAGACCCAATCCAAAGTGACGCACTGAGGACTAGAACTCACAGACTTAATGATATCAGTGCTAGTGTGAGCGATGTGTGTGAGGCACACCACAGAGTGGTGCATATGGATTGGACAGTGGCGCCAGAATGTATTTCATTGGTGGCGGGCCAAATTGCTGCGTCATGTATCCGAACAGCGCGTGACACCTCATCATCCTATAAGCGGCCACACACCTGACCGAAGTGCCGCGCGGGTGGAGCATTTCACGTGCGTCAGATGGCCGCCTCCTAGCACCAATAGGAAGGCAGCGCGCTGCAGCACCGCTGTGAATGTTATCAAATAATGTGTCGTCACAGCAAAATTAATACCAGTTGATCATCATAAATAACCCTTTTCATATGTCCTCATCCATCATATCCTCATCATCGCAATATCATATTAAGTAAAGGCTTTTTGGATATTGAGCTGACAGGAGAACTTATGGTCGTGTTTAAATACAGCTTGATTACACGCTCAGCATCAAGCGCAAGCAACAAAGTGTAATATTGAATCAATGGATCCGCGAGTCCTATACTAGCAGGGCGCTAATGTATGATGGCGGTCCTCGGCGTAGTGCTGTGAAGAGTTAGTCCTGAGATCGTGGATGAGCTGTAATGTCATCCCGATTTTGAGTTGCGTGCTCCGTGTCCGACAAAAGGCTGTTCGGTTCGCTAGAAATGTCCAACAACTATGAAATGTCCCCTGATTGTCAGCGAACATAGCCAAATAGAGGGTTCTTTATATAGCCGATCATATTTAGACAAAAAGCACAAGAAAGAATAAAGCATCCAGCCATATGATTTCAATGATGGTGTGAGGCATATGCAGCAGCTATGATCGCCACGTGGAATTATTGTGGAAAACTAGGCGGCGAGCGTTGGCGGAGATTTCGAAGCAGGAGATTCTAGAAAAATATTATCGTCAGTTTGCCGTTTGTCTAGCAATATGTTGACCTACTTATTATTATATATTAATTCTAATTTCAACTGCGACGCCGCCCGCAATTCACATACGCAATCCAACCCAACCTGTGAATTATATCCACGGTGTCCGCGGGTTATTGACCGCCAACGGCGCATCTCAACTAGTTAGTTCTTTACTAGTTAGTAAACACTGCCCGTGTGGCTCCAAGCTGTTCGCGGGATTCCCTTCATGTCAACAATGGATCATCATGCGATTCCCCCAAATTTCTAGCATGCCAAACTTTCGTCATGGGGTTTTGGATGTCGCAGACCGACAAAATTTGCAGGATCGCAAGCATGTCACATTACAAGACCTTGGCTCGTCTGCGACTTTTCAAAATCATGTACGACTCGCAAATGTGTCTGCGACGAACGAATCGGGGCAAAATCGGGCTGAAATCGTGTATGGTTCAGACTACACGATTACACTACACTAGACCAAACGAGACTCGGAATGTTTGGTAAAAACAATACTTTATTAAAGCATGCAATTTTGATGTAGAACAAAATAAGAAGAAAACATAAAGTGCTTGCATGATATTGAAGCCTACAGCGATTGTTAACTTGTGTTGCGGTGCCTTATCATTTGTTTACCCATGGGCCATGGCAACGCGATTGCTACCTGCTGTAGTACTCATTGGCTGAATCGTTGAGAACGTTTGAGACTCGATCAGTATAAGGTCGCGGGGGAGATGGAGATCTTTTCGTTTGTATAGTAACAATATTAGGTCAAAACATTACAAAGAAACTAAATAGTTCATCAATACAGGCAAAAAAAAGAACGATTTTTTTATTTTTTCCACCAAAAGTGGGGTGGCCATTGGCCCCGCGGCCTCATAGGTTCCGGCGCCTATGGATTGGGACAGCGCTTCACAAGGGCACATGTTACCTTGGCAACGTTTAATGACAAAGATGTGACTGACACTTGCCGGTTTGGGAATTCTCATTTTTAGATTTTCTTTTGTTCTTTTGTAAATGCAATGAAAAAAATCGGCTACTGCAATTTATTGATATTAGAAAATATTTTTTTTACTTGAATACTTCAGCATAAAGAATGTATTGAATAATTTAGGTGATTGTTGGCCTACACATAGGGCCTACCAAAAATAAATCAGAATGGGCTACATTTGGCTGAATTATAAGTAGTAGCCTAATACCAGAGGTGGAAAGAGTACAAAAATATTCTACTCAGGTAAAAGTATGATTACTTGGATGAAATTTTACTCAAGTAAAAGTACTGGTGTAAAAAATGTACTTGAGTAAAACTAAAAAGTTGCTGATTTAAAATTAACTTAAAGTACAAGTTACTTGTTACTTTTAAAAAGCGGGAGGGGGCGGGTGTCTCTTCTGTGTAGGGCATTATAGACAAGGGGATATCAATCTAACTAGTTTTGTATAATTAATGCAACACCTTTACAAATGAAAGCGTAAAAATTAAACAAATCATGTTGCCACAAATGAATGGATGCATACTGTGTCATTATACTTTAGATACGTTTTTAAAAAACAATTTGGAGCAAAGATTAGATCAGAAGACAACAGCATCGACACAGAAACCTTGGTCTTAATGATACATTTTCAAGAGATAAGTAGGCCTAGGCTAACCTTAAGCTCCCGTTTCAGCAACATGGAAGTACTAAACAAGACAATTATTTGTGTCTGTAGAGTTTTATTTCTCTGTAGCAAAAACTTTTCAAATTGCAATGAAAGTTCAGGGCTAAATAGTCCTTAACCTTTGTAAACAGGTATAGCTTAATGCACTACATTATCATCCACCTTCAGCTTTGATGGATGTTTCCTCTGTAAACAAATGTTTTAATCAGTATGTAAATCAACGTTGAGTTCATTAAACACAGAGCATTTAAAATATTAACACTCATAGCTTAAATTCAAATCACATTTTGTCTTTTACATTATATAAATTGAGTACTGAGCGCCGTCCAATATGGTAATACATTGACTCTGCATAGGAAAGCATACCTCATACAACCCTATTTCAAGTGTACCATGACTTTAACATTCACACAGTTGTTAATTTTGATGCAACTGTATGGATTCATATCCCTATTTACATTCAAACAGGTTGCCATTTGAATGGGACATCATTCTCTAACAGTGTTGATATGTGATTTATAAAGCCTAAAATATTCTGCCATGAAACAGCCACCACAGGATGGCGCTCGTAACACAAGAGCTGTAATAGCGATTGTAGTAAAATAAAGTGGCTAAACGAAAGGTCCTCTGGTTAAACTTCAATGGTCCTCATTAAAAGGTGATTAAGACCGCTGTTTAATTTAAAAAAGGTTATAATAACTGTGTTTAATGGACGCCGTGGAGACGACGTGGATGCGAGAACTGCCGTGGATTCCTGATAACTGGAACCCTCGTGTCGCATTATATTATCCCTTACCTAGCTTGCTAGTGCACTGGCAACCAACGTTAGCAATGCCATACATTTTTATATGATGCTATATCACTTCTTTCGACAAACACATCTTAACATTGCATAATGATGCCGTTTCCTTTTTGGCTCTTGTAACCAAAGTGGTCCTTTATGTAAGGCCAGGGGTTCACTTCGGTTTCAGCTGTACTATACTATTTTCCATATCGTCTCTGAGGTCGTCTGTTTCCATGATTGTCGTCGTTATCATTTGATTTTGGCGCAAGTGTGTTCTCCTCTCCTCCCTTCCACTGCAGTAGGTTCCGGTGTTGTCCTGTAAAAATAAAAGCTGTCCGCGATTTTTATTTTATTTTATTTCCTTTTTTATTTTTACTCAGTAACGCGTGTGAAATAAAATGTAGCGAATTGCAATACTTCAAAATAAACATACTCAAAGTAAAAGTATAGATTTTAAAAACCACTTAAAAAAAAAGTACACAAAAAAACTACTCAATTACAGGAACACGAGTAAATGTAACTAGCTACTTTCCACCCCTGCCTAATACGAATAGCCGTTTGGGAGCAAAAAAGTCGGCTCTTGTTGGTGAGCTGATCCAAATGATCCGGCTCACTAGAATAAGGCCGAAATTTCCATCTGATCACGCATTGACAGTAGCGTCGTCTTGTTTACCTTTCTAATGTCCGGATTTCCCTATGGACTACGGGGTAAACGTCACAACGCTTTGAACTGTGGGTAATTCCCTTAGGTGAAGTCTGCACTGATGCGGACTCACGGAAAGGGCTTGATAAGTGTGGACTCAAACACTCACGCCCTTTGGAATTCGACATTGGGTCAGCCCTAAAGCCTTAATAATTTTGCGAGAACGCGCAATTAAGTCTGTGAGTCCGGACATTGGGATTGGGCCAATGAGGTCATCAACCTCCTGCAAGGCCGGTGCAAGCTTTTCTATTCAGTGTTAGAGTAACGAGGTGTTCGGAGGAAGAACATTGTACCACAGCCATTGGTCCCCAAGTGTCATGCTCGCCCCTGGTTTTCCCATTCACCTGCCTGCCACCCTAATCTCCCCTAATTAACCACCTTCACCTGTGATGCGTCTATATAAATTCTCTCTCTCTCTCCACTCAGTCTCTGCCAGATCATCTCTCGTACTAGTAGAGCTTTCCCGCAACTCCTGAACTGTTTTTACAACACTGATCCTGCCTGTTTCCAAACCCTCGCCTGTCTGACCACCCGCCTGTTGTCGAGTCCCTGCCGGCCTGTCTGCTTCCCCGTTTCCTGCCCCTCGCCTGCCTGTCTGCCCTCCCATTGCCGACCCCTCTCCTGCTGACCCACCGACGATTCCCTGCCGACCTGTCGGTGACTTTACTGTTTGCTCTCTGCCTGCCCGATCCAGTACCGAATTAAATCCTTGAAACTGTCCTAAACTGTCGTCTGTCCGAGCACTTGGGTTCTGCCTAACACCCACCCCCCCCGTTACAACAAGAGAATGTGGGCAAGCTTTGAGGAAAGAAATCCAACAATCCAGGCTGAGATAAGAACTCCTATCACACCAATTTCTTTAGCCACAATGAAAAAAAAAACTTAAATCATATGGTTCCCATATGATTTCCCCCCCCCACCGCCCTTCCTTGACTGCATGTTCAAAGGAAATAAACATCCAGTAGTGCCTTTGTAACCACAATGACGCATTACTTCAATAGCCATGTTTGGTTTTCAGTGACATCAGGGTCCAAATCAACCACTGTAGTAAGCTCATTGTCAAGTTCAAGTTGAAATTCTTTTATTTTCTAAATACACAACATAACAGGCAAAGCAGTCATAGCTGGAAAAGACATTTTTGTATCCAAAGCTCTCAACAGTGCAAAAAAAGAAATAGTATAGGAAGATAAGAGTATAAATAGTAACAAGGTACAGTGCAATTCAGAACACAATTGTTTAAATAAACCTAGAATATGAACATTGTTTATATATAAATATGTATGTACCGTAATATATATACTGTATATATAATAATAAAGTGTCTGAGCTTCAGTCAGTATCTGTGGAGTGCAGCGGCATACATTGTGCAGTTGTGCTGCATGCTTGTGTGTGCAAAACTGGCATATACGCTCACTGAACGAAGGATATGAGAATTAATTGCACATTTCATGCTACAAACAAAACCAATTTAATGCCGAATATATATAAAAATAGTGAAAATTCCACTGAGAATAAAACAAATATCAATCTTGTTTGTTTTCACAGACAGACAGAAACATGTGACGTGGACGCAGGCCTATAGAAAAGAACAGGCCAATACACGTAGAACAGTTGTTGCAAAGCGACTACATTTTCCGCTGTCGACCAACGCAGCTACACTACAGTGTGAGACGGGGTTATCACAACACAGACAGACAGGCAGGGCCGTTGCAGATTTCCCGGAATATCGATCCCTGTTCCCATTCACACATGACCCAATACAGGAAATCTTCTGGAACATTGCAGGGTAAGACTGCATGTGTGAAAGGCCCTTTAGCATTGTGGTCACAAAAATAAACGCAAAATAAATAAATAATGTATTGTTGGAGCTTCTTACATTTCGGTGGGTGCTCCGGATTGTTTGCTGGTGCTCCTAAGGTTTTGAAGTTTGGATCACAAATGCTAACAAGTAAAATAGTGACTGTCAAGACCTGAATGACATTGCATATCAATTGTTTCAAACACCAACTAACCAAACTAGTCAGAACACACTTCTGGGTGTGTCGGCAACAAACATTGGATGACAACCGTTGGTCCCAAAGAGAATGTGGGCAAAATCCCAATCCTGCCACACGACATAACAAATAAATAGTACAATTTTAAAACATGTTCTAACATGAGTACCCCTCCTTCCCGCCCCAAACAATGAATCAAACAATAAAGTATTTCTGTGAAACAGAAAGTTAAGCAGGGTTGTATTTAAAAGCAAAGCAGATCAGGACTGCAAGCTCAGACGACGGCAGAAAGGATTCCACACCAATACTGAACTGTAGCCTAACAGGTAAGCAGCTCACACGTCAAACCTAACGAGACATGGATTTTAATTTAATGTTTTGCAAACTAAGAGAAATGTACAGATTTTGTATTTATAATCAACTATGGATTAGGGTCAAAATGTGTCTTGTTTTGCTTTATTTTTTTTACATGATCAAGCCAAGTAAGTAACAAGCAGAGTTTATTACCAATAGCAGGAGAGGGGTTTGTTTGGGTGTTGGCAGGTGACAGTGATGGCTCTATTTGACGATTGTGGTTGCTGGATTTGCAGCGCATTGATTTGGAACTGTTAAAAGACTCTTAAAGCAACATTATGACCAAGCAGCATCAAGTATTTAATAATGCATGGTCAAATAAGATTGAATACACAATTTATATCATTATGATTTTTAAAAGGCAATAGACCATATTTCACCAACTTGTCTTTCAATGACTAAATGTGTTTTGTGTTGTGTTTTTTCAAGGTTGACCATGTTAGAAAGTCATCTTATGGGCTCTTTAGTCCTCCTTCTATCAATCCTTCCTACTGAATCAACTAATGGAATTCTCAATTCAATCAACGACCTGAAGAAAATCCCCTTTGGCCAATCGGTGCCTCAACACAGCCTTGTGCTGCTCCACTGGTTTGCCAACACCATAGAAATAGACAACAACGACGCAATAGAGCTGACCTTTGAACCAAACCGTGGAGACTATGGCACTCACCACTATGGAAACTATGAGGAAGTCCTGGATCCAGTGCCCTCCGGCCAGCAGTACTACACCCTCGGCAACATCAACCCCATGATCAGCAATAACAGAAACTCTTTGCCCTCTTATTTCACCGGTCAACTAAACAATCTGTTGGGGGGTGAGGAACTGAACAGGGCCCGCATCATATTCTCACATCATATTCTCGCACACACCATCGACCAGGTGTTCATGACACAGCACTATGGGGCCAGTCAGAACCGGGGGTCTGGGTATGACCCAGGGCACACCTACCAGATCACCATCAATCTCTTGAGGGAGCTCAGAGTCCTATCCTCGGACAGAACAGAACAGTCCGAGCTGTCAGAAATTGGAGGCAACTTCGGTAGTGCCATCGACAACGACGAAATTTCGTCTTTAAGAAACAAGTTTGGCCAGCTGGCGTGTGTCGGGCTACTGCTGTTCATCGTGATCAATGAGAGAAATTTGCCTTGCAGACCCAACAGAGCTCGAGAATGGAAGCGTCCTCCAAAACGTAACATTGGAGAACCGAAGCATCCTCCCAAACAAAACGTTGGAGAGCCGAAGCTTCCGCCCAAAGAAAACGTTGGAAAACCGAAGGTTCCTCCCAAACAAAACGGAGAACCGAAGGTTCCTCCCAAACAAAACGTTGGAGAACAGAAGCTTCCTCTGAATCCTAACGTTCGAGTACTGGAGAGTCCTCCAGAATGTAACGTTCAAGCCTGCGCCACTCCGCACATATCTGTGAATATTCCAGAAAACGACTTCAACCTCAGGCGACCTAATCAGGACTGGGACGATGATCAATGTTGCTACAACTGTTGGTGTTCGTTCAAGATATGTGTAGTAATAGTAGGATTAATAATAGCAATAATCACAACACTAATAATACTGATAATATCCTAGTCCCTAACTTAATTTATAGGGCACCTATCGAAAGCAGATTACAAAATGCTCGATAAAATAGAATGAAACCAGAATAGGAGAATAGAATAGGTGAAACCCTAACCCTAAGTACAGAATAAATAAGACACCAAATACATACAATCATAGAACTAAATATAGACGTTTGGAGATGCAGGGGCGTGCTAGACAATGTGTAGCTTTAAAGGTGATGAAAGCCCCCATGGGAAGGTCAAGGTTCAGTGGAGTGGAGTTCCACGCCATTCCCTACAGCGAGGAGTGATGTTAGTGCTCTACAAGAACCAGCGGGACACCAGTGGGATCCTTCACTAGAGTACCGGGCCACACTGGGGAAACTTTGAAACATTGGTTCCTCTAAACAAACGCCATCGGGTCAGGCTCCACAAAGACACACGTTGTTGCCTCTTTTCAGGTGTCAGACAATATCAAAACAATTTAAAAGGTATGTTTTAAGCACACACTGTAAATTCTTATCTCAGGTAATGGCCAGATCCAGATGTGCTCAATCAGTCTTTAAATGAAAATGGTTCAAACGGACAGGGTGAATGCACTTGACAATCCAAGTTTTCTCCTCTGTGTGTGCGGGCACGCGCGTGTGTTCTGCTTATAAATGGGTGCTTTAAAAGATTTTTTTTACTCAAAAGTACACTCAGTATGTGCCTGAATAAATGTATTTTAATCTGTAGTTGTTCTTTGGTAGGCTTAATGCTCTCTGCATTAATTGAGACAATTAAATGAGAATGATCAAATTAAAAACAAAAACACTGTTTACGATAGTGAATTACGCGTACATTATTATTATTATTAATCTGCAATACGAGTGAGGGCGGGCGCTACCATTCCATGTTAATATGGGTGTTCCCATGGGGAATGTTACATTTTGGTGGGGGGGTTATTGGTGAATACTTTCAATATACAGAATTACAGTTTGGGGGCTTTGAACTTGATTATTATGGAAGCATTATTCTCATAAATTCATGTTTTATTTTTTATTTTTTTGTAATTTGTGTTCCTTACATTTTTGCTAGTGCTCCTAACTTTCTGAAGTAAAAAAGTAAATCTCAAGACCTGAATGATATTGGATGACAATGATTTCATCAACCTCCAGGAAGGACACACGTTGTGCAAGCTTTTCTATTCAGTGTTATCGAGTTGTTTTGAGGAAGAACATTGTACGACAGCCATTTGTCCCCAAGAAAATTTGGGCGGGCTTTGAGGGAAGAAATCCAAAACTCCAGGAGGAGAAAACTAGTCCAATTGTGCCAATTTTTGTTGCCACAATGAAAAAAAACTTTCAATCATATTGCTGGTTCCAATATGATTACCCCCCCCCCCCACCGCCTTTCCTTTACTGCATGTTTAAAGGAAATTATCATAAATACAGTAGTTCCTTTGTAGCCGCATCGAAGCAACACTTAACCCCCCTGCCGAATCAATAGTCATGTTTGCTTTTCAGTGACACCAACTTCCATATCAACCACCGTAGCAAGTTCCTTTAAGCCAAGTTCAGACCAAAGATTTGCCTTGCAACGACTTGCAACGAGACGGTTTTAGAACATCGCAGGGGCGGTGTGAACTGGTCGTCGCAAGGAGTCGCCGGAGATTGATCATGTCCAATCGCAAGGTCCAGTTTTTGAAAAAAGCCAAAAAAACTGTTTTGCGCTCATTCTATCATTTCAGTCGTCTGATGTGGTGTTGTCCCCTTTTACTGGATCGTCTCTGTAAGCCAAGCAGCGAATTCGAAATCAATGTGACGCAAGTCACATTGACGCCTTTAACTCGATGTAAAGGAGTCTTATTTTTGGAAACGCGACCAATTCATGGTCTTAACTCTACATTGTTAGTAGGGTCACAAGTTGATCTGGCTGCCTTTCTTGTTTTCAGGAAGAATTTATGATTTTTCTCCTACGGCAGAGAATTTCTCTGTGGGTCTACGGTGCAACGGACTGGAATCCGACCTTATTTTTTATTATTTTAAAGCTGCGACCATTTCACTCTCACTAACATAATTAGGCCTGTTTATAATTAAGTTATCCATCTCCAAGTAGTAGTTTAGCCGATGGTAAACAAAGACAGAGACTGAAATTCAACTAACGGAAAATGCAATGTATCCAACAACGGGTAATCTAAACTAACTAAGCTCCAGCTATTTACTCCAATGCAGATGTAGCGGAGAATGACAAAACACAGTAACTCTAGCCTACTTGCAAGCAAAATAAAAATAAAACTAATCGCAAACCTGACTAATCGCAAATCTAACCTACGCAAATGATGCTGATGCTGTTGCAGCTCTCAGCTGTGCCAGAGCATTCACAGTTGCTAGGGAAACCACCTACCGTCGCCGCCCGTTGCAGTGCGTTGCAGCCAGTGTGAACTGCCCAGTTTTAGAACATCGCAGCCCGTCTCGTCGCAAGGAGTTGCAAGTCGTTGCAAGGCAAATCTTTGGTCTGAACTGGGCTTTATTTGTCAAATACATAACGTAGCAGGCAAAGCAGTCATAGATGGCAATGAAAATTTTTATCTTAACACAAACAAATATATAGTCCCCTCCAGTAGTATTGGAACAGTGAGGCAAATTCCTTTATATTTGCTGTAGACTGGAAACATTTGGGTTTGACACCAAAAGATGAATATGAGACAAGAGATACACATTTCAGCTTTTATTTCCAGGTACTTACATCTGGATCCGATAAATATCTTAGAAGATAGCATTATTTGTAAAGGAACACCACATTTTTATGTGAGCAAAAGTATTGGAACAGATAGATTTAAAATAAATTAAAGTAAATAAGACTTAATATTTCGTTGCAAATCCTTTGCTTGCAATAATTGCATCAAGCCTGTGACCCATTGACATCACCAAACTCGTGCATTCTTCTTTTGTGATGCTTTTCCAGGCTTTCACAGCAGCCCCTTTCAATTTGTTTTGGGGGGTTACTGCCTTCTCTTCTTTAGCAGGTAAAATGCATGCTCTATAGGGTTTAAGTCTAGAGATTGACTTGGCCAGTCTAAAATCTTCCACTTCTTGTACCTGATGAACTCCTTTGTTGTGTTTGCAGTGTGTTTTGGATCATTATCTTGTTGCATGATGAATTATCTTCTTATCAGTTTGGTTGCATTTTTCTTTAAATTGGCAGACAAAAAGTTCCTGCAGACTTCTGAGTTCATTTTGCTGTTTCCATCCTGTGTTACATCATCAATGAAGATTAATGAGCCCGTCCCAGAAGAAGCCATGCAAGCCCAAACCATGACATTGCCTCCACCGTGTTTCACAGATGAGCTTGTATGTTTGGGGTCATGAGCAGATCCTTTCTTTCTCCAAACTTTAGCCTTTCCATCATTTTGGTAAAGGTTAATCTTTGTCTCATCTGTCCATAAAAAATTGTCCCAGAATTTTTGAGGCTTGTCTCTGTACTTTTTGGCAAAATCCAGCCTGGCCTTCTTATTCTTTTTGCTAATGAGTGGGTTGCATCTTCTGGTGTAGCCTCTGTTCATGAAGTCTTCTGCGAACAGTAGATTATGATACCTTCACTCCTGCCCTCTGGAGGTTGTTGCTGATGTCAACGACAGTTGTTTTAGGGTCTTTCTTTACAGCTCTCACAATGTTTCTGTCATCAACTGCTGTTGTTTACAAAACACACCTGTCAGTCACATGTTCCAATACTTTGCTCCCCTAAAAATGTGGTATTCCTTTACAAATAATGCTATCTTTTAAGTTATTTATCACTACCAGATGTAAATACCTGGAAATAAAAGCTGAAATGTGTATCTCGTCTCATTTTCATCTTTTGTTGTCAAACCCAAATGTTTCCAGTCTATAGGAAATATAAAGGATTTGGCCTCACTGTTCCAATACCATTGGAGGGGACTGTACATTTCAGCCATCTTGTTGTTTTCACAGACAGAAACATATGACGTGGATGCAGGCTGAAAGAAAAGAACAGGCAAAAAAACTTTGGCATTTCACAATTTTATAGCCATTATTGTGAAACAACTACGTTTTCCCACTGTGGACAAATTATGCTACATGTTGGTGTGAGACTGGGTTATCGCAACACAGACGGACAGGCAGGGCCACTGCAGATTTCCGTAATATCGATTCCCAAAACCAGAAAAGTTGTTCCTGTTCTGTAAAAACAGAAAGTTTAAGCAGGGTTGTTTATTTAAAACCACAGTAGATCAGGACTACGAGCTCAGACGACGGCAGAAAGGATTCCACACCAATACTGAACCGTTGCCTAACAGGTAAGCAGCTCATACCTCAAAACTAGCAAGACATGGATTTTAATTTAATGTTTCGCAAACTAAGAAATATTGACAGATTTTGTATTTATAATCAACTATGTACTAGGGTCAAAATGTGTTTTCTTTTGCTTTTTTGTATTGATCAAACTAAGTAAGAAACAATCACAACAGAGTCTAATACCAATAGCAGGAGTGGGGTTTGTGTGGGTGTCGGCAGATGACAGGGATAGCGCTATGACTCTTTGTTGTAGCTGGATTTGCAGCGCATTGACTTGGGACTGTTAAAAGACTGTTTAAGGAACATTATGACCAAGCAAGATGAAGTATTCAACAATGCATGGTATAATAAGATTGAATATACAATTCTTATCATTACGATTTTTAAGAAAGCAATAGTCCATTTTTCAAAAAAAAAAAAATTGAGTAAATGTATATTGTGTTGTGTTTTTTCAAGGTCGACCATGTTGGAGAGTCATCTAATGGGCTTTTTAGACCTCTTCCTATCAATCCTTCCTACTGAATCAACTATTGGAATTCTCAATTCAATCAACGACCTGAAGAAAATCCCCTTCGGCCAATCGGTGCCCAAGCACAGCCTTGAGCAACATCAACCCCATGATCAACAATAACAGAATCTCTTTGCCCTCTTATTTCACTGGTCAACTAAACGATCTGTTGGGGAGTGAGGAACTGAACAGGGCCCGCATCATATTCTCGCTCTTGGACCAGAACGCCATCGTTTTGTTTTGCTTTATTTTTTTTACATGATCAAGCCAAGTAAGTAACAAGCAGAGTTTATTACCAATAGCAGGAGAGGGGTTTGTGTGGGTGTTGGCAGGTGACAGTGATGGCTCTATTTGACGATTGTGGTGGCTGGATTTGCAGCGCATTGATTTGGAACTGTTAAAAGACTCTTAAAGCAACATTATGACCAAGCAGCATAAAGTATTTAATAATGCATGGTCAAATAAGATTGAATACACAATTTATATCATTATGATTTTTAAAAGGCAATAGACCATATTTCACCAACTTGTCTTTCAATGACTAAATGTGTTTTGTGTTGTGTTTTTTCAAGGTTGACCATGTTAGAAAGTCATCTTATGGGCTCTTTAGTCCTCCTTCTATCAATCCTTCCTACTGAATCAACTAATGGAATTCTCAATTCAATCAAACGACCTGAAGAAAATCCCCTTCGGCCAATCGGTGCCCAAGCACAGCCTTGTGCTGCTCCACTGGTTTGCCAACACCATAGAAATAGACAACAACGACGCGATAGAGCTGACCTTTGAACCGAACAATGGAGACTATGGCACTCATCACTATGGAAACTATGAGGAAGTCCTGGATCCAGTGCCCTCCGGCCAGCAGTACTACACCCTCGGCAACATCAACCCCATGATCAGCAATAACAGAAACTCTTTGCCCTGTTATTTCACCGGTCAACTAAACAATCTGTTGGGGGGTGAGGAACTGAACAGGGCCCGCATCATATTCTCACATCATATTCTCGCACACACCATCGACCAGGTGTTCATGACACAGCACTACGGGGCCAGTCAGAACCGGGGGTCTGGGTATGACCCAGGGCACACCTACCAGATCACCATCAACCTCTTGAGGGAGCTCAGAGTCCTATCCTCGGACAGAACAGAGCAGTCCGAGCTGTCAGAAATTGGAGGCAACTTCGGTAGTGCCATCGACAACGACGAAATTTCGTCTTTAAGAAACAAGTTTGGCCAGCTGGCGTGTGTCGGGCTACTGCTGTTCATCGTGATCAACGAGAGAAATTTGCCTTGCAGACCCAACAGAGCTCGAGAATGGAAGCGTCCTCCAAAACGTAACATTGGAGAACCGAAGCATCCTCCCAAACAAAACGTTGGAGAGCCGAAGCTTCCGCCCAAAGAAAACGTTGGAAAACCGAAGGTTCCTCCCAAACAAAACGGAGGAGAACAGAAGCTTCCTCTGAATCCTAACGTTCGAGTACTGGAGAGTCCTCCAGAATGTAACGTTCAAGCCTGCGCCACTCCGCACATATCTGTGAATATTCCAGAAAACGACTTCAACCTCAGGCGACCTAATCAGGACTGGGACGATGATCAATGTTGCTACAACTGTTGGTGTTCGTTCAAGATATGTGTAGTAATAGTAGGATTAATAATAGCAATAATCACAACACTAATAATACTGATAATATCCTAGTCCCTAACTTAATTTATAGGGCACCTATCGAAAGCAGATTACAGAATGCTCGATAGAATAGAATGAAACCAGAATAGGAGAATAGAATAGGTGAAACCCTAACCCTAAGTACAGAATAAATAAGACACCAAATACATACAATCATAGAACTAAATATAGACGTTTGGAGATGCAGGGGCGTACTAGACAATGTGTAGCTTTAAAGGTGATGAAAGTAGAGGTGAGAGCTGGCCCCCATGGGAAGGTCAAGGTTCAGTGGAGTGGAGTTCCACGCCATACCCTACAGCGAGGAGTGATGTTAGTGCTCTACAAGAACCAGCGGGACACCAGTGGGATCCTTCACTAGAGTACCGGGCCACACTGGGGAAACTTTGAAACATTGGTTCCTCTAAACAAACGCCATCGGGTCAGGCTCCACAAAGACACACGTTGTTGCCTCTTTTCAGGTGTCAGACAATATCAAAACAATTTAAAAGGTATGTTTTAAGCACACACTGTAAATTCTTATATCAGGTAATGGCCAGATCCAGATGTGCTCAATCAGTCTTTAAATGAAAATGGTTCAAACGGACAGGGTGAATGCACTTGACAATCCAAGTTTTCTCCTCTGTGTGTTTGCTAGTGCTCCTAATTTTCTGAAGTAAAAAAGTAAATCTCAAGACCTGAATGATATTGGATGACAATGATTTCATCAACCTCCAGTAAGGAGCACATGAATAAATGTATTTTAATCATGTAGTTGTTCTTTGGTAGGCTTAATGCTCTCTGCATTAATTGAGAACAATTAAAGTGAGAATGATCAATTAAAACAAAACACTGTTTACGATAGTGAATTACGCGTACATTATTATTATTATTAATCTGCAATACGGTGTGAGGGCGGGCGCTACCATCCATGTTAATATGGGTGTTCCCATGGGGAATGTTACATTTTGGTGGGGGGGTTATTTTGGGTTGATTCTGTTTATAATGATACAGATTACAGTTTGGGGGCTTTGAACTTTGTATTATGGGTATGGATGCATTATTCTCATAAAATTCATGTTTTATTTGTTTATTGTTTTTGTAATTTTGTGGTTCCTTACATTTTTTGCTTAGTGCTCTAATTTTTCTGAAGTAAGATAAATGTAAATCGCATAGACTCTGAATAGATATTGGCTTGATGACAATTTGTATTCGTCAACCTCGAGGAAGGACGTCACGTTGTTTGCAAGCTTTTCTATTCAGTGTTATCGGTTTGTTTTTGGAGGAGACACATTGTACGACAGCCATTTTTCGCTCCCAAGAAAATTTGGGCGGGCTTTGGAGGGAAGAATCCAAAACTCCAGGAGGAGAAAGTAGATGCTAGTCAATTGTGCATTTTTGTTTGCCATCATGAAGAAAAAACTTTTTCAATCATATTGCTGGTTTCCAATCATGATACCCAGCCCCGCGCCCCACGCCTATCCTTTACTGCATGTTTAAAGGAAATTATCATAAATATACAGTAGTTCCTTTGTAGCCGCATCGAAGCAACACTTAACCCCCCTGCCGAATCAATAGTCATGTTTGCTTTTCAGTGACACCAACTTCCATATCAACCACCGTAGCAAGTTCCTTTAAGCCAAGTTCAGACCAAAGATTTGCCTTGCAACGAGACGGTTTTAGAACATCGCAGGGGCGGTGTGAACTGGTCGTTGCAAGGAGTCGCAAGAAGTCGCAAGGAGTCGCCGGAGATTGATCATGTCAAATCGCAAGGTCCAGTTTTTGAAAAAAGCCAAAAAAACTGTTTTGCGCTCATTCTATCATTTCGGTCGTCTGATGTGGTGTTGTCCCCTTTTACTGGATCGTCTCTGTAAGCCAAGCAGCGAATTCGAAATCAATGTGACGCAAGTCACATTGACGCCTTTAACTCGATGTAAAGGAGTCTTATTTTTGGAAACGCGACCAATTCATGGTCTTAACTCTACATTGTTAGTAGGGTCACAAGTTGATCTGGCTGCCTTTATTGTTTTCAGGAAGAATTCATGATTTTTCTACTACGGCAGAGAATTTCTCTGTGGGTCTACGGTGCAACGGACTGGAATCCGACCTTATTTTTTATTATTTTAAAACTGCGACCATTTCACTCTCACTAACATAATTAGGCCTGTTTATAATTAAGTTATCCATCTCCAAGTAGTAGTTTAGCCGATGGTAAACAAAGACAGAAACTGAAATTCAACTAACGGAAAATGCAATCTATCCAACAACGGGTAATCTAAACTAACTAAGCTCCAGCTATTTACTCCAATGCAGATGTAGCGGAGAATGACAAAACACAGTAACTCTAGCCTACTTGCAAGCAAAATAAAAATAAAACTAATCGCAAACCTGACTATCGCAAATCTAACTCTACGCAAATGATGACTGATGCTGTTGCAGCTCTCAGCTGTGCCAGAGCATTCACAGTTGCTAGGAAACACCTACCGTCGCCGCCCGTTGCAGTGCGTTGCAGCCAGTGTGGAACTGCCCATGTTTTTAGAAGCAAATCGCAGCCCGTCTCGTCGCAAGGAGTTGCAAGTCGTTGCAAGGCAAATCTTTGGTCTGAACTGGGCTTTATTTGTCAAATAACATAACGTAGCAGGCAAAGCCAGTCATAGCATGGCAATGAAAGATGTTTATCTAACACAAACAAATATATAGTCCTCCAGCAGTAGGTATTGGAACAGTGGAGGCAAATCTCTTATTATATTTGCTGTAGACTGGAAATCATTTGGGTTTGACACCAAAAGATGAAAATGAGAGTACAAGAGATTACACATTTGAGCTTTTATTTCAAGTACTTACATCTGGATCCGATAAATATCTCTAGAAGATTAGCATTATTTTGTATTGGAACCACCACATTTTTATGTGGAGCAAAGTTACTTGGCTGAACAGATAGATTTAAATATAATTTAAAGTAAATAAGACTTAATATTTCATTGCAAATCCTTTGCTTTGCAATTAATTGCACCTTCAAGCCTGTGACCCATTTGACATCACCAACACTCGGGCATTCTTCTTTTTGTGATGCTTTTCCAGCGCTTTCTCAGCAGGCCCCTTTAAATTTGTTTTGGGGCGGTTTACTGCCTTATCTTCTTATCAGGGGAAAATGCATTGCCATCTATAGGTTTAATAGATCTAGAGATTGATCTTTGGGAGCACAGTCTAGAAATCTTCCACTTTCTTGTTCCCTGAATGAACTCTCCTTTTGTTGTGGTTGCAGTGTGTTTTGGATCATCGTTTCCTTTCGTCTGCATGATGAATTATCTTCTTATCAGTTTTGGTTTGCATTTTTCTTCGAAGAATTGGCAGACAAAAAGTTTCCTGCCAGACTTGCTGAGTTCATTTTGCTGTTGCCATCCTGTGTCACATCATCAATATGAAGAAGTTAATGAGCTTCCGTATCAACAGTAGAAGTTCCATTGCAAGCTCCAAACCATAGCATTGCCTCCACCGAGGTGTTTTTACAACATGAGCTGGTATGTTTACTGGTCGTTGAAAGGAGTCCTTTCTTTCTCCAAACTTTAGCCTTTCCATCATTTTGGTAAAGGTTAATCTTTGTCCCAGAATTTTTGAGGCTTGTCTCTGTACTTTTTGGCAAAATCCAGCCTGGCCTTCTTATTATTTTTGCTAATGAGTGGTTTGCATCTTCTGGTGTAGCCTCTGTTCATGAAGTGTCTTCTGCCGAACAGTAGATTATTGTACCCTTCACTCCTTACCTCTCTGGAGGTTGTTGCTGATGTCAACGACAGTTGTTTTAGGTGCATTTCAAGTTATGCAGAGACTAATAGTAGGAATAATTAGTAGGAATAATATATAGCAATAACATAATATAATTAATATTTATAAAGTCCTTAACTTAATTTAAGGGGCACCTATCGAAAGGAGATTACAATAATGTGCTTGACAGAATAGAATTGATACCAGAATCGGAGAATAGAATATGGTGAAACCCTAAGCCCTCAGTATAGAATAAATAAGACACACCAATACATACAATCATAGAACTAAATATATAAACGTTTGAGATGCAGGGTCGGGCCTAGACCAAGCCTACTAGCTTTAGAGGTGATGACAGTAGAGGTTGAGACCTGGTACCGTTTGAGAAGGTCAAGGTTCAGTGGAGTGGAGTTCCACGCCATATACCCTACAGGGAGGAGTGATTGTCAGTGCTCTACAAGAACCAGAGCGAACACCAAGTGGATTCCTTCACTATGAGTACCGGGCCACACTGGGGACCTTTGAAACATTTGGTTCCACTAAACAAAGGCCATCGAGTCAGGCTCCACAAAGACAGACGTCGTTGCATCTTTTCGGGTGTCAGACAATATGTGAAAAATAACTAAAACAATTTTAAACGTTTTGTTTTAGCACACACTATAAATAGTTATATAAAGGGTAATGGTTGATCCAGAATGTGTTTCATCAATCCTTAAATTGAGAACGTTTCAGATGGACAGGGTAAATGTTTTTGCATTTAGACAATCCGTGTGTGTGTGTGTGTGTGTGTGTGTGTTGGTGTGTGTGTGTGTGTGTGTGTGTGTGGTGTGTGTGGTGTGTGTGTGTGTGTGTGTGTGTGTGTGTGTGCGTGTGTGTCGTGTGTGTTATTATGCTTATAAATGGGGGTGCTCTTAAAAGTTTTTTTTTTAACTCTGTACGAGTGTTTGCTTCAAAAGTTCACCAAGTATGTGATGGATAAATGTATTTTAATCTGTATTTCCTCGTTGGTAAGGCCTTAATCCTCTTTGCATTAATATGGGACGATTAAATGAGAGAATGAATCAAATTAAAAAACAAAAATACTGGTTACGATAGAGAGAGTTATGCGTACTTTCTTCTTCCTTATTAATCATATCATTTATTATTAATCCGCAATGCGAGTCGAGGGCGAGCACTTACCATTCCATGTTTGTAGGGGTTTTACCGTGGGTGTGAGATGTTACATTTTGGTGGGGGGATTATATGGGTGAAAAACTTTAAAAATATGAAGATTACAGTGAGGGCTCCGAACTTTGATTATTTATGGAAGCATGATTCTCAAACATTTGTTTAATGATCTTAAGTATTTAAAGATTTCTATAATTGTTTTTCTTCAGTCTGTAGGCTAACTTTATCAATAAGTTCTGAATGCTGGATTTTTTCTACTTTCTTCTTAATAAAATAAGCACTCTTACTAATATGGGTAACAAATAACCCAATCATAATGAAAAAAAATGTAATTTCTGTTCCTTACGTATTTACTAGTGTGCTCCTTCTTTTTGAAGTTCCAGAACACCAGTGCTACCAAGTAAAAAAGTAAATCTCTCAAGACCTGAATGACATTGGTATGACAAATCATTTCATCAACCTCCAGCACAAGGACACCCCTTTGGTTCAAGCCTTTCTACTCAGCGTTAGAGTAACAAGGTGATATCCTGATATATATTGATTTTATAATGCCTCAAACTCTCGCTAAAACTGTTGTGAATTATTTCACTGATTGCAGCTCAATATATATGGTTTCATTGAGGAACAAAAATGCAATTTTCTACTCTTCATTTTGAATATCCACCGTCCGTCTAAAAACTAATGGATGTGTTTGAAACTATATTTTTCAACACTGTCACTCTCAATTCTCAGTTTTAGCTTTTTCTGAATCCTGATATTAAACGACGATTATTGTCAGTCTCTATCCTTGGTCGAAACTATAATTCCACAAGTGTCCTGGTTACAAATGAGAAGACTTGTAACTTGATTAAGGGACAATATCCCTCCTCTCAATTCCTTTGAACCTCCAACTACACAGGAAGTCCATATCATCATGGTGATTTAAAGATTTCAGCCCAGGTCATAATGGCATAAAGAGCATCTTGATCAAAATAATACCACTTGATCATTTAATTTCAACCGCTAACCGATATTCTTTCTTTATCACTTCAATCTGGTACTATAATTTCCCTCGATCTTAAAATTGCTTAAAGTTATCCTATTATTTTCAAAACAGGTGATTACTGATGACTTCGGAAAACATATAGACCTATATCCAATCCTGCATGTGCATCTCTAAGTTATTGGAGAGAAATTAGTTAGTTTATGCAAGAATATCCATAGCACCTTAACTGAAAACAAAGATCCTATATGCTCGCAAAGCATTTCAATCCTGTTAACCACAGCATATTTCGATTTCCAAATTAAATAGATATGAGTGTCAAAAGTCAAAGTCAAAGTGGTGTTTTGTTGCATTGTACCAATTGCTTTCAGCACATGCAAAATTCTTTACGACTTGGCAAGCCATCATTCATCTACGCAGTAGACGTCATACATATAACAGAAAACTCCTATGACACTATGACAATAAACATATAGAATGTAACATTAACATTCACACAATTTAAAAAAACATACATCTCCTTAGGCACTATGACATTATACACAATATAACATACATTAACATTCAACAATTAGAGTACAGTAGAGGGCTAGCGGCAGTTCAAGTGTAGAATAGAGAATAAGTTAAAAGAAATGTTAAGATAAGTAAAGTTTTTAACAATGTCGCAAATAATCCTGATGGAGTGAATGTATGAGTGGGGACAAGGGCAGTAGGTGTAGGTTGCAACCTGTTCATAGTCAGGTGTTTCTGATCAAGCCTTACGCCAGGGGGAAAATAGCTATTGTGATCGGATTGTTGCCGTGTTCGATGTTCGGTTTAGCGCTACGCAAGACGGCAGCTAATGAAACAGTCCATAGCCTGGGTGCTGTTTGTTTTATGATTCTTTTTTGCTCCTCAAGCCATCTAGCAGATAATAAGGTTAGATTGTAGAGCCGTGAACTGGTTTAAAAAGTTATACCACAAACAATATTGTCGCTGAATTGGCTTTTTCTCTAACATAAGCTCAGATACATCGGGTGCCACAGGCAATACTGGGCTTATTTTTTTTCATATAACATTAGAGCATGTCTTGCACTATTGTGTATATTTGCTGATAGCACCACCAATTATGGAGCAAGCCGAGTAATATGTGAACTTAAATTTATTTGATGACGTTGCGAATGATGAATGTTAATTCCTATTACCAAGGTTTCAAATGAATAAATAACACTAAGTGAAGAAATCTAACTAGATCTTTGCAACATAAACAAGTCTTATCCCCAATAGTATCTAACTTAAAGTAATTATAATGGATCAGAAATAGTCCAAGTAACAGCTGTTAAATTGATGAAAGACCTTTGCAAAAGTCCAATGAAGATGATCTCATTATACTATACGCGATAGTTGCTTTGTTCCTTAATTGAACTCCTTTAATTTTTGTGGCAGCTTCAATCCAACTCCATCGT
>OLKM01004096.1:0-25485 GCA_900291075.1 Melanogrammus aeglefinus | reverse complement strand
GGGGGAGGAGGAAGAGGGAGGGGGAGGGAGGAGGGGAGGAGGTGGGGAAGGTGAGGAGGAGAGGTGGGGGGGAGGAGGAGGGGGAGGAGGTGGAGGTGGGAGGAGGAGCGGTGAGGACGAGGTGGGGCAGGAGGGGAGGAGGTGAGGAGGGGGGAGGAGGTGGTCATCATTAGAAGGAGCAACAGAAGAAACACTGATAGACATCCAATCAACCTGATGATCAAAGTGATTAGATCCTTCCAGGAGGAGCAGAACAGATATATGTTAGTTATCCCCCCACCCCTCTAATGCACGTAATGGATGTCGGTACAAGTCCTGGGAACTTAAAAACAGTACACTAGCATGGCGTAGCGTCTTGAACCCAGCTGTCTCTGTTGTGTACGGGGAACGGAGGTAACATAGTGATGGTTATCGCTTGTTCGATGAACATCCGGACTGTTACCACAGAGATGTCGTTGTTGTGCGTCTTTCTTCTTTCCTCTCGACTGATGTCCTTATGGTAAGTCGCTCTGGAATTAAAGGCGTTCTGGAGGCGTGGAACACGCGCGGGGCTCACCTGGGGGCGGATCCCAGGCGGACTCCGCAGGGCGTTTGTAGCGGGACACCCAGCTTATGGTGCTGCACGTCCCGCCCGGTCGGTCCCACCACCTATCACCACTCAGGGGTGGTCGTTTCAGCACCTCCCCGCGGCGAGTTGGTCCACTTCCCTTCCCCAGGCCGCCACGTACAGTGCGACTGGTCCTCTCACCGCCAGCACTCCGCCTTGAACCCTGCTGAGGGCGCCGCACGCGAGGAGCAGGCGTCAAGCAGCGCTCCCGCTGGGGGTCCTTCTCTCGTGGTTCCCCTTAGTCGTTTATCACTACCGCCAGATCTAGAAGTTCACCCGACACTGCCTTCAAACTGCAGCAGTCGGCAGTATCAATACAATTGCAACCTTTATTAATCCCACTCAGGCTGTAGGTTTGTCACACCAGTACACACACAACACCAAGACAACACAACGGACAGCAGCACTTAGCAGTCGAGCTGCAGAGGGATGAACGACGTGCGACATGGCGGTTATTCATGAAAGCAGGTGGAGACGTGGCGACGCGCCTGATGGCAGCACAGAGAACTCACTTGTCGAGAACAACTGTTCCAGAAGAAGACAAGGACCTGCTTGCCTTCTGATGCGCATCTGCCGGTTAAGCAACAAAATAACTCGCAGGTCCCTTCTTGTTTCACTCAGCGGTGTGATCTTGGAACACGTGTTGACCAACTGTTCAGGCCTGTCGATCTCTGTCTTTTACATGTGAGGCTGAGGAATGAAAACCAGCAGGTAAAGGAAAGCTCTGGAGCACGCTCATAAACGAACTGATACCAAAGGAACAACAGGAATGACGGGACTGACAGAAAATTCATTTATGTTTGTGGAGCAAGGCTGCAACTTCTCCTGTCGGCCTATCATAGCTATGAACTCCTGCACTGAATCCGATCACAGGATCACTTTACTAACAACACGAGAACATGAAACGTATTACGGGTAATGGACAATTCTACACTACAAGAACTCAAACTGTCAATTATTATAATATATAGATTTATTAAATGCGCTCATAGTTCAAGATTGGTCGACAGCAAGGATCCGGCTCTACACTAGCATGTCCACCAAGAGAACCCTTCAATAACGATCTGTTAGGGGGCTTACCATGCTAGACGCCCCGTACTATCTGTATAACTACGTACCGACTGCTTTCAGGTTCAGGAACCGGCAACCGGGTGAGAAAAGTGGTTTTGTGGGGTCATCTTGTCTGTAGCAGGCTTGCTGCTCCGCGGACGTCGGCGGCATTTGACTCACAAAATAGCAAGCAGGGCAGGATCGTTTGCACTCCCCTGACCTGAGCCTGGTGACGGTGGGACAGGCAGAGCCTAGTGACGACGGTCAGCAGAGCCTCGGTGACGGAGGATACAGGCAGAGCCTCGGTGAACGGGGTTACAGGCAGAGCCTGGTAGGGTTACAGGCCACGAGCCTGGCTGACGGGGTACAGCATGAGGCCTGGTGACGGTACGGGCAGAGAGTCCTGTCGGGTACCGGGCAGAGCCTGGTGACGGGTTAACCAGGCATAGCCTCGTGACGGAAAGTACAGGCAGAGCCTTCGCGTGGGACGGGGTACAGCAGAGCCTGTGACGGGGGTACGGGCAGGTAGCCTGGGTACGGGTACGGGCGGAGCTGGTGACGGGTAGGGGCGCGGAGCCTGTGACGAGGTAACAGGCAGAGCCTGGCGGCGGGTCTCACTCTTGCGACACGAGTCCGCTCCCCGTCCGCGAGGCATGACCAGGGGACGGCCGGTTCCCCTCGATGCGGACACCACCCCGTCCGGTCGTCCCGCCTGTACAGGTGGCCGTTGAACACCACCAGCTCCGACTAGCTCCAGCCTGGGCGAGAGCGGCCAGAACCCTTGAGCAAGCACGGGTTAAACTCCACACGTATGAAAACACCTGACTAAAGTGGAACTGAAGATGAATGGCGGCACATCAGCTGGAATCTAATATTTCAGGCACTAAGCCATTAAATCACTGGCTGTTACCAGAGCCTCACCTGTTCAGAGGCTCACATGGACTGCTTGAGACAGGCCGTCCCCCCTCGCCCCTGTTGTATGTCGTACAGTCCCCTCCTCTCACCTTCGGCCCTTCTCGCCAGGTGGCTCTCCAGCGTACACCTCGCTCCTACGTCCCACTCCACCATCCAGCCGCTCTGCCCGCCCCGCCCCACGATGAGGTGGCCCCTTCCTCAGTAGCTGAACCACGTACTGCTCTTGGTGCTGCGCGAGGGCCGTGATCCCAGGTCCGCGGATCCACAGGCGATGCGGGTACCCGTACGCCGCCGCCGTCCTCTGCGGCCGGCGCTCAGTGGGTACGTGTCGTTATGTACGCGCAGCCCCCGTGGGCGCCGACCCCTCCCCCTCCGCGGCGGTGGCGGATGCTGTCGGGGTACAAACTGTGGGCGGCGGCCGCCGGCGGTCCCCGCCGGCGTCGGGCGGGGCCGTTCGCAGCTAGAAAGGAGGGCGAGACAGACAGCCGCAGCCAGCGCGCGATGGCGCGCCAGCGCAGAGCTGGCAGCGCCGGGTCGGAGCGGAGGAGCACGTCATGACGCCCCGCCGGGCAGAGTGGACCAGCCGACGTGCGAGACCAAGAGGTTTCACTTCGGACCACAGCTTCATCCAACTCCAGTCGCTACCTGGCGGGGGGGGGGACTGACCCTCAATCTCACACTAATGACCTCGTTAGGCATTCTAGATGACCTCATCATTCACACTAATGACCCTCGTTAGGAGAGATCGACCTCCAGCATCACACTTGCAGCATACCGACTGACTGTTAGGAAGAGATTGACCCTCATCATCACACTAGATGACCTCCGTCAGTACGAGTGACCTCCATCATCACCACTAACTGCACCTCCGATTAGGAGAGATGACCTCATCATCACCACTAATGACCTGTCAGTTTAAGATGACTCATCATCCACACTAATACCTCGTTAGGCAGAGACTGACCTCATTCATCACACATGTAGTAATAGGATGACCTCGTTAGACGAGATGACCTCACTCCGTCACACTAAATGACCTCGGTAGAGAAGATGACCTTCATCATCACACTAAGATGACCTCTGTCAGTAGATGACTCAATCGTCACACTTAATACTCACGTCAGTAGATATCACCTCAATGTCACACTACTGACCTCGTCAGTTAGAATGACCTCATCGTCCCACATAATGACCTCCGTCAGTAGAGATGACCTATCATCACATAATGACCTCTGATCAGTAGGAGAATGACCTCACATCACACATTTAATTGACCTCGTCTAGTAGAGAGGACTTCATCGTTTCACCTATGACCTCGTCAGTAGATGACCTCCATTGTCCACCCGATGACCTCAGTCAGGTAGAGATCGACCCATCAACCAAGTTAAAGTATATGATGACCTCATTAGTAGAGATGAGGCTCAGTTAGCAAAGAAGACCTCATCATCACACTAGAGTTTGAGACTCGTTAGTAGTGGCTCACATCATCACACTAGCATACCAATGAACCTTGCTTAGGCGACACACATCAACGACCAATCAGGCCATTGTTTTAGAGAGATGGTCGATTGGGTCAAATGTCTGTCGTTTGTGTTCTATAACGACCCTTGTCTATTGTTCTTGCCCAGTGACACTAAATATGCAGGGAAAGTAGGCCAGTAGCGGAGATGCGGCTGACAGACCCTGCTCTGTTCAGAGGACCGTCCGCGGCGCATTCCCCAGCACAGCGGCACGCGGCCCAGGAGGCTGGCGACTGGAAGGTCGCTGGTTCGATCCCCCAGCGCGTCCAAGCCGAGTGCCGAGTTGTCCCTGAGCCAGACACTCGTGACGAGCTGGCTGTCCCCTTGCGTGGTTGACATCGCCGTCGGCGTGTGAAGGCGGGTATGAATGGTTGAATATGTGTAAGAATGGGGGAATGTTAGGCAATATTGTAAAGCGCTTTGAGGGGCTTCTGGTTAGAAAAGCTCTGTTTACATGCATTCTATTTACTGACCGTTTACCACAACGCCTCACTCTAGTCCACAATCAGCTCCAGGCGGATTCCTTAGTACGATGTCTGTCCTGTTGTTCCATGGTGTGTGTACACACTGTAGGCTATTATGGTGTGTTCATGTGTGCAGGTAGTCCTCCCAGTAGGGCTGTTTAAACCATGGTCCAACCCGTTTGTTGGTTTGGGTCAAAGCCACAGTCTTTTAGGTACATCTTGTACTTACATTAAGGGTTGCAGAATATTAGTACACAGTAAAACGCTACGTTAAATGTAAAAGGTTCATACGGTTGTTCAACCAAAACTTACAGAAGGTCCGACCAGAGAATATCTTGGATTATATCAAGTATAATATCTTAGATAAATGCCATCACATTTTTTAGAATATATCCCATCACATGTCTTAAGATATATCCCATAATATCTTAGATATATCCCATCTGGATTAGCAAGTAACGACGTTACCAACCACCTCAACTATGAACTACCGGTAATTAAAAACCATTTCAAATGGAGCTATGAACCAGGACACACTACCTCTAAAACAATGTAGCAATTCAGGAAGTACGACGCAACAAGTGTTCGATGAAGGATTGACCCATAAGAGACAGGGACCCGAGTGTGGATGAACCCCGGTCCCCCTTCTAGGCACCCCGCTAGACCGGATCCCCCCTCTAGGGTCCCCTCTCTTAGACCCCCGGATCCTCTTTAGGATCCCTTTAGGGTCTCCCTCTTAGACCAGATCCCCTTTAGGGTTCCCCTCTCTAGACCCCCGTATCCCTCTAGGGTCCCCCTCTAGACCCCGAATCCCCTCTCTAGGGTCCCCCCTCTAGACCCCCCGATTTCCCCTCTAGGGTCCCCTTTCTAGACCCCGGATCCCCCTCTAGGGTCCCCTCTCTATAGAACCCCGGATCCCCCTTTAGGGGTCCCCTGCTCTAGGACCCCGGATCTCCCCTTTTAGGGTCCCCTCTTCTAGACCCGGATCTCCCTCTAGGGTCCCCTCTCTAGACCCCGAATCTCCCCCTCTAGGGTCCGCCTCTCTAGACCCCGGATCCCCTCTAGGGTCCCTCTCTAGACCCCGGATCCCCTTTAGGGTCCTCCTCCTCTTCTAGACCCCGGTATCCCTTCGTCTCGACCACGGAGGAGTGAGACGGTCAGCCGGCGCGTCTGCTCCCACTTTGTCCGTTAACGCAAACTTCCGTCTGGTGACGCAGTTTTAGCG
Source organism: Melanogrammus aeglefinus (assembly GCA_900291075.1). NCBI lineage: Eukaryota > Metazoa > Chordata > Actinopteri > Gadiformes > Gadidae > Melanogrammus > Melanogrammus aeglefinus. Next base: position 19,704 of record OLKM01004096.1, on the reverse strand, counting down.
AAGGTAGAAAAGCTCCTTAGCGTCGTTTTACGGCCACCGGATTCGGGTAACTCGAACGAACGCAACGACGGTATCGGTTACCGGCTGACGGGTTAAGCGCGTTAGCTAGCGGTGACGAGCTTGCACTTCTTAGCTACCGGTTTGCTCTTCCAGAAACATGTCAACATTTACTGTCGCATTTTATCGCCATTTCAAAACGTTTTGGCAGCTTGACGAACCTGTGAGATGGCTTCGGTGTCCCCGGGTCTGCTAAAGTAAAGTCCCGGTGGCGGTCTGCTATCTCCGGTCCATCGCGTCTCTTCTCCCGGCAGAGAGACTCGGAGTGCGGCGGAGCGGCGGAGCGCAGGAGCGGTGTGGCTCTGCGCTCTGCGCTCTGCGCGCCGAGCGGCGAGCGCAGAGCGCCGACTGCTGAGCGGTGACACTTGTCGCGTTGCTTTAATAATTGTCTCTGTCTCTTTATCGTTGTTATTATTGCACGAAAATCATTGAAATGCAAAACAAACTTTACAAAACCAAATACAGTTCAAGCTGTGATAAGTCGTATATTTGCAAGAGCATGAGAAGTAATTAGTCAGTGATGTAAACGACGTGTTCATAAACACACAAATCATAGCCATATCATAGTCATATGATCTTTATTTATTTGAATATGAAAGAAAACGTGGGATCAGAAGACTGGAAAGATGATTATATGATGGTACTATGTTCATATTGATATACACTGATAACCATGACAGCGGTGTGTAGCAGACTGATGGCGTCATTCAGGGGTTCATATGCGTCGTTCAGGGGTTCATATGGTGATGGTTGATGAACCTCTCAGCTCTTCCCCATCATCTTCAGGAGCAGCTTCGGGAGCAAACACAACATAACCACCGCTTACCATCTAATATCTTACATATATCCAATCTAGATGAGCAAAGTCACCACTTTAAGAAGTGTGACAGAAAACCACCATCAAACTATGAAATAATTAATAACTTTTATAATGGGCGCATATATATAACACACACACACACAACAACCTTTCATGCATACGCATTAGAACAACAAAAAAACTGTTTTTATTAGACCTGCTTCAACTAATGTTAAAACATACCAGTCCCCTTATATAAGATTATAATTTATTAAAGGACTGAAGATGAGGGTTTAAAAGGAGATGGAGTCACATCTCTGCCCTCCTCGTTTGAGACCAGTAACGAAGGAAAAAGGTGGGGTGAACTGAAGGCCCTGTTTCCAGGGGAGCACCATGTCTCATTAAGGACTCCTCCGGATGGCCCCTTATCTCATTGATTACATTTACATTTAGGGCATTCTGCTGACGTATACTTATCCAGCGCCCACTTACAACCATTCCATACACACATTCACACACCGATGGAGAGTCACCCATGGCAAGCTGGTCAGGAGCTAACTGGGGCAGATTAGAACCAACCCACAACTCTGCATTGATAACAACACCTTTGCATTCAGACATGCACTGAACCCTCTAGCCGTTCATACGATTGCCAGAGGAAGCCGGGGATCAAACTAAGCAACCCTTCAGTTACCAGTCAACCCTAACTCCAACCTGCTGAGCTATTCAATGACCTCAGTCAGTTTCAACGTATATGTTAAGTAAAACTAAGCATTTGTTACAATTAAAATCTGCCTTCATTTAAGTTAACTTCATTGGCTAAAGGAGACATTATCTGGCCTGTTGAAGCAAAGTTCAACGAAGGCCAACAACCTGAATTCCATCAGACTGTCACTCATTACATCCTGGGGGACATCCGTCACTCATTACATCGTTTGTCGATCCTGAGATGAACCCCGGTTACTGAGCGGACGGTAAATAGGCCCCTAGAGCCATAAACATCTGTCTATCTACTTTGGTTTCATATAAAATATAAAATAGATGCCCTGCATACATGTTTCCAACAAGACTCATTTATAACTCCTGTCGCTCGTTAGGCCTTTACTAAAGTTACACTAAAAGTTAGACAAGCAAAGTTTATCTCATTACACACGTTAAAATGCGAAACACTTATACAGGACACATAAGGACAACGTGTGTGTTTGTGTTTTTTGTGTGCATGGGTCAATGTTCAGAGGCTTCATTCAGGTTAAACCATTGTTTCCCTTGTTGTTTTTAGACCACTGAGCTCTGTCAATGTTTGTCCGGTGTTAATGTGTTCCTCAGTATGTGGCACATTGCTGTGAAGGATGATTGTCCGAAAGTCGTTTTTTTCATTTCGCTTTTCTGCAATTCATGCTTCTTGCACCCCTAGTTGTAATTCTACTGTTTTGCTTATTTACTAATTGGCCAGGTATTTCTGGAGCAAGGTTGTTCACACACTTAAAAATACGTTTTAAGAATGAAAAGCTTAAGAAGTCTACAAATCCGGCCCACGTCATCCAGAGGGGATGACGGTGGGCCAGATTTTCTGGGGGGGGGGGGGTTCTTATGACGTCCGCAGGGGAGAGAGGACCCCCTGTTTTTGCCCCCTCACGTAACCTTCACTGACTTAAAGGTTAAAGTTAACCTAGTTAATATCCAGTCAGGGTCAGACACTACCCGCATTATGAATGGATTCCACCGTCACGCAGTGGTTGATTGTTTGAATGCATGCTGCTGTTCATTAGATTGTCGTTGTGCTGTGTGTCATACGTCATATCTTTCTTTTTTTTAATAAACATGGCTCATCTCATAAGCACATGGGGTTTATTGTGTCTGTGATAAATAGGTTTACTGCCCTACACATGACATTACTGTCATGTTTAAGATGGACATCCTTTACACTGTAATGTACTGAGGACTCCGGGAAGGAGAAGCCGTTTAGTAAATGGTTGATCGGGATGGGGTACACCATGGGTCAGAGATCAGGCCTGTGATAGGTCAGTGCATGTAGGGGGAACCCACTCAGTGTGGGAATAGAACCTGAAGTCTGATGCCAGGTCAGGAGTTCTTGGTCAAACAAACTCGTCCTTCTCGACCTCTGGTGTTTTGTTAACGAGCTAACAGGTTTTTATCCACAAGTGAAGATATACATTTGCAATGTCATTATTAGTGCTGATTATATCATCTGAGTCATGGTTTACACAGCCTAATCCTTAAATCAGTAGCTAATGAACAGTTGAGCACCATGGAACCAGCGCGGTCTACCTGGGTCAGCTGGTACTGCCCGTCCACCATTCGCTCAATGATGTCAAAGTGGTCGGTGTTCGGCACATCCTCCAGAACGACATCCAGTCCTACTTTCCTTCAAAACCCTATTAAAGACAAATAGTAAAGTAGGAAGTGATGTGATGATAACTGCGGTTGGTCAGAACACATCGACCAATCACAGCTGTTGACATCTAAAAAGAAGGTACAAAGAATTGTAAACAGACTACATTTATTTAACGCTTTCCGAACCAGTGGCCGCTCAAAGCGCTTTCCAATATTGCCTCACATTCACCCATTCACACACACATTCACCCATTCATGCACACATCCACACCCCGACGGCGGAGTCAGCCCCACAGGGCGACAGCCAGCGGGTCAGGAGCAGTCAGGGTGAGGCGTCTCGCTCAGGGACACCTCCACACTCAGCTAGGAGGAGCCGGGGATCGAACTAGCAACCCTCAGGTTACCAGCCGACCCGCTCTACCTCCAGAGCGGCCCCCCCCACACACACACACACACACACACACACACACACACACACACACAACACACGAACACACACACACACCACACACACACACACACACCACACCCACACACATTCCACACACACACACACACACACACACACACAGAAGACAGGTGAAAATAGACTCCTCATCTGCAACAGGGGAACGGTTTTCTCCATGAATAGGAACGACTTGCCTTGTAGTATTCCTCCGACTGGCTGCGGAAGGCGGGCGAGTCGTGCTCCGCGAGCGCCACCACGATGTGGCAGTGTGGGGCGGACCGCCCCACCTCAGGGGCCAGCCTCATGGGGCTGTTCCTCAGGGCCCCCTCCCTAGAGGACCGGGGAGACGCACACGTCACCGTCCGGGAGGACTGGCAGAGACACACACAACTCGATTGTTGTAACCTGAGCCCAAAACCAAGAGTGAGTGGGAGGCGCCTCTACGTACTCAGTCATCTTCAGCGGGTCGTTGGTCTTGGTGGACAGGAGCGGCAGGAGGTCGTAGATCCCGCTGACCAGGAGGGCGCCTGCAGGGGGACCGTTAGGACCAGGGGATCCAGAGAGTGACTGAGATGAAGCTCGTGTCACACATCTCTCTAATCTCTCTCTAATCTCATAGGCGCATTCTGAAGGCTGGGTCAGGCAGCCTCTCCGAGCCTGCTCTGGGTTTGTGTGAGGCTGCACACCTGTGTTGTGGATCACAATGGATCACCTGCTCTGAGTGGATCCCAGTGGATCACCTGCTCTGAGTGGATCACCTGCTCTGAGTGGATCCCAGTGGATCACCTGCTCTGAGTGGGTCACCTGCTCTGAGTGGATCCCAGTGGATCACCTGCTCTGAGTGGGTCACCTGCTCTGAGTGGATCACCTGCTCTGAGTGGGTCACCTGCTCTGAGTGGATCCCAGTGGATCCCAGTGCAGCCAACACGTGACTCCTCTAGTATAGACCCTCCCTCTCACCATTGATCTTCGGTGTGATGCTGTACTGGGACCAGTCGGTGGACAGCACCATGGCAGCCAGGTGAGCTCCGGCTGAATGCCCGACGAGGTAGAGGCCGCTGAGGGGAGGGGGAGAGCGTCAGCACCCCACCAGAGACTGAACCAGGAGGTGATGGAGAGGTCCAACAGAAGACATAAAGATGGTGTACCTCTGATGTGGAGATACGCTGCTGCAAGACCGGACACACGCTGCTCCTCCGGACCTGGGACACCATCAGGTCCCATGTTCCCTAGAATCCCCGAGCAACAGTTTATAGATCCCGTCGGCTACATAGTAATATTTTACATGAAGGGCGTTTTAGCAGACACCTTTATCCAGGGCGACTTACAATAAGTACATTTGTTCAGAAGATAAACAACACCGTGGGTACAGTAAGGGATGTTTCATAGAAAACCCAGTGCCAGGACAGACCAACATACATTCTGCTGTGTATATATTATGTGTATATATATATATATTAAAATGGGGACACACCTTTTGGGGCGATATCGTAGCCAACGGCGGACCGTGACAACTCCGTTCTGAAGCATGGGGGATAGCCCATGACACCCCCGACTTCCTCCTTGCCTGCACACAAGAACCCATGGACCCCTGCAGCCAGCAGCCAGACCCCCGCGCCCCCCCCACCCCCCCATCAGATGGACGGATTAGGGGGTTACACCTGAAGAACTGCCAGTACCCTCCATGGATATGTAGATCACCAGAGACACGTCTAGGATGTAGAAAGTAATGGCATTCAGAGGTAGTCCTTAGACCAGCGCGCGCGCACACACACACACACACACACACACACACACACACACACACACACACACACACACACACACACACACCACACACACACACACACACACACACACACACACAACACACACACACAACACCACACCCCACGCCGCCCCTACCAGAGCGCTGTCCTTGGGGATGTAGACGTCCAGCTTCTCTCCGTCTCCCTCTCCGTACGCCACGTCGAGGAGGGTCTGGGCCAGCTCCCGGGCTCGGAGCGTCCCTGAGGACACACACCCACGGCCGGAGCCTGGTGAACACCCCCCACAGGTCCACAACACCACTACCACCACCACCACCACCCTCTGCGCCCATGAGCACCCACCTCCCGTCAGCGCGGTGACGTGGGCCGGGACCACGGCCTCCGCAGACAGACGGTGGGACCACTGGCTGGGGGAGTACTGCCGCTCCAGCTCCTGGAGACCACAACCAGTTACTACACCTTACTGTACAAGTACAGAACCAGAACCACCTTCATCACATCAGTACACCAGAACCAGTTACTACACCTTACTGTACAAGTACAGAAACCATAGACCACCTTCATCATCACATCAGTACATCACAACAGTTACTACCACAGACCAGTTACTACACCTTACTGTACAAGTACAGAACCAGAACCACCTTCATCACATCAGTACACCAGAACCAGTTACTACACCTTACTGTACAAGTACAGAACCAGAACCACCTTCATCACATCAGTACATCCTTCCGGAGCATTGAAATCGTGTCCTTTCTCTTACACGTACATAAGAGTAACATTCTTAGGCTTGGTTCAAACAATACAAGATAGAGTAAATAAGAGTAAAAATAGAAATATGTCTAATAATAAGTAACAATAGGTAGAAGAAGTGATAGTGGTACCAGCCACGGTTGAATGTTGTGCAAAAATGCTGTGCAGATTACAGAAATATGTATTGGACTGATCTGAGCGGCAGTGTGTTGACCTCCATGTCTTCTTGTATTAAAGTGATCAGTGATTAAGGAGAGCTCATCCGGAGGACTACTCACACAGTTCTCCATATCCCTCCAGTGGCTCATCTTGGACATGGCCTCGTCTCCCCCGTCCCGTGAACTGCAGGTAGACCAGCGGGGTAGATATCAGACCAGCGGGGTAGATATCAGACCAGCGGGGTAGATATCAGACCAGCGGGGTAGATATCAGACCAGCGGGGTAGATATCAGACCAGCGGGGTAGATATCAGACCAGTGGGGTAGATATCAGACCAGTGGACCACGACGCATGACTGCAGCGGAGGTTCAGATCAACTGTTTGAGTTTCCTAAAGGAATGGTCTAAAGTCTGTCGAGAAAAGGTCAAATGTCACACGCACGCACACGCACACACGCACGCACACGCGCACACACACTCACACACACACACACCACACACACACACACACACACACACACACACCACACACAACACACACCACACACACACACACACACACACACACACACACACACACACACACACAGTTGGCCAATTGTACGCCGACTTCTGTTTACGTCCATTTCTTTCTAAGGTGCTCATTGGTTGAGCCGGTCACTTGTACAGATGATTACCCACCAGTCGAAGCCCCAGCGGTCGTCGGGAGAAGACCCTGCCCGGTGGCGTTAGCCTGTGGGGTTACAGCAAGGCAAATTGTTCGTCCTATTTCCAATGTGTACGCAAGTCAACCTTCCCGAAGCTCGAGGAATGAGAACATGACAAGAACAAGTACGCCTCTCTCGTAGTCCCTCCCTCTATCGAAGGTCCCTCCCGCGCCGCGTCGCCAGGGGGCGCTAACCTGGCGCTTAACGCACTACCGCGTCGCCAGGGGGCGCTGACGCACCGCCAGGCCGTGATGACGTGATGACGTCAGAACCACCAGAAGGGGCGGTATTTAAAGGTGGAGCGCGCGGGTTTTTCAAAGCAGAATCAGAAAAGCAGAAAGTTTGAGCCGGAAAATCTCGTAGTTAAAAAAGAAACTCATTCTTTCCCTGATATTTTATTAGTTCGGATAACCATGGACTGTCTGGACCTTCCGAAGATTCTCCCGAACTCCCCTAACAGGGCCCGGGGTCAGATCCAGGTAAATAACGCCTTTAGACCCCGTAAAGACGTCAGTATATCAATGTTATCAATGTTATTATTTAAAGACACTAACGTGTTCGTGTCTGCAGGTCATCTTTGGACCGATGTTCTCTGGCAAAAGGTAACGACTTATTCAATCAAACCGCATATTGTCCTAAACGCTGAGGTTATGTATGATCTGCATTCCGTAATAACAGCGTGTGAAGGTGGTGTATAGTGTAGATATACTTTTTATTTATTTTTTAAATACAATGTTTTATATCTACTATAGTTTTGTTTATACTGACGCAACAGGGCGCGGTTAGGATCCCGCCAAATCCGCCTTGTTGCCGGTGAAGCCCCGCCCCCAAGCCGCCCCCCCCCCCCCCACGGTACACGGTACCCCCTCCCCACCCCCACCCCATTGGCGCCCCCGTCGTATATTCGCCTCCCTGTGTTTAGAGCTCTATAAAGTTGGATCTCTTCTCCTCGGTCTGTGTTTAGAGCTTCATAAAGTTGGACCTCTTCTCCTCGGTCTGTGTTTAGAGCTTCATAAAGTTGGACCTCTTCTCCTCGGTCTGTGTTTAGCGCTAACTGTTTCTGATCCTGTTCTTGCAGCACAGAGTTGATCAGGAGGGTTCGTCGTTTCCAGATCGCTCAGTACAAGTGCCTGGTGATCAAATACGGCAAAGACACGCGCTACTCCGAAGAGGGCATGGCAACGCACGACCAGTAAGGACTCCCCGTGTGTGTGTGTGTGTGTGTGTGTGTGTGTGTTGTGTCAGTGGTGTGTTGTGTGTGTGTGTCAGTGGTGTGTGTGTGTCAGTGGTGTGTTGTGTCAGTGGTGTGTTGTGTGTGTGTGTCAGTGGTGTGTGTGTGTCAGTGGTGTGTGTGTGTGTGTGTGTGTGTTAATCTGTTTCCTGTCCTCTCTAGATGGACTATGAAGGCGGTCCCAGCCACTCGATTGGCGGATGTGATCCCGCTCACGACAAACGTCTGCGTGATCGGAATAGATGAAGGACAGTTCGTAAGTTCCTCCCCATCCGATGACTGACGGCACTCTCATATTCCTTTATCGTTTCTTTATTGAGTAAATCGTCCTGTTAGCGGGCGGCCTGAGGCTCAGGAGGTGGAGCGGGTCGGCTGGTAACCAGAGGGTTGCTGGTTCGATCCCCGGCTCCTCCTAGCTGAGTGTGGAGGTGTCCCTGAGCGAGACGCCCCACCCTGACTGCTGCTGACCAGCTGGCTGTCGCCCTGCGGGGCTGACTCCGCCGTCAGGGTGTGGATGAATGGGTGAATGTGAGGCAGTGTTGTGCAGCGCTCTGAGCGGCCCCTGGTTACAGAGCGCTGTGTTAACGCGTCCCGGTCCCCGTTTGGTTCCAGTTCCCCGACACGGTGGAGTTCTGCGAGGCGATGGCCAACATGGGGAAGACGGTGATCGTGGCGGCGCTGGACGGAACCTTCCAGAGGAAGGTGTGTGTGTGTGTGTGTGTGTGTGTGTGTGTGTGTGTGTGTGTGTGTGTGTGTGTGTTGTGTGTGTGTGTGTGTGTGTGTTTGTGTGTGTGTGTGTGTGTGTGTGTGTGTGTTGTGTCGTCCTGCTTCATTGTGCGTTCCTGTCCCCAGCCCTTCGGGAACATCCTGGGCCTGGTGCCGCTGGCGGAGAGCGTGGTGAAACTCAACGCCGTCTGCATGCTGTGCTACAAGGAGGCGGCCTACACCAAGAGGCTAGGGGAGGAGCAGGAGGTGAGGGGCCACAGGGGACGGGTCAGGGGCCACAGGGGGCGGGTCAGGGGCCACACTCCCAGAGTGTGGGGCCCCAGAGACAGTCCCACCATCGCTAGGTTAACCCGTCCTGTGTATATAACGGGGATAGCTAGGGTAAGGCGCCACACGATGCCAAGTACTAGTTTTAGGAGCAAGTTTACAATTAACCAGGAGGTAATCCGTGGGTTTATGTCACATTTTAAACCTTTCAATCCATCCACTTGTATTACTGGGAACTATTTTCGATGATCACCTTAAGTTTGATGTAAACACTGAGGCTATTGTGAAGCGAGGGCAACAGAGAATTCACCTTCTCCGCAAACTAAATTCCTTTTCTGTAAGTCCTGTCATCCTCTGTCGTTTTTATCAATCTTTTATTGAGAGTCTCCTGAGCTTTTCTTTTATTTGCTGGTTTCACAGCCTCACAGTAAAAGACAGAAACAGCCTGAACAGTATAGTTAACATCTGTTCTAAGATCACCGGAGTAAAACAAAGGGACTTGAATTCTTTTTGCAATCGGCAAATCATTAAGAAAGCAGCAGGTATTTTGGCTTCTTCTGGTCATACTCTTAAAAGTGAGTTCTCTCTATTGCCATCAGGGCGTCGCTACGCTTTACCTGCTTGCAGAACAAACCGCCATTCCAAGTCGTTCATCCCCTCTGCAATTCGACTACTAAATGCTCCGTAGTTGTGTATGTGTATTTGTTGTTTGTATGTTACTGTGTCTGTATGCAAGCTGCTCAAACAAATTGCCCCTAGTGGGATAAATAAAGTTGTATTGTAGTAGTTTGTCTTTGATAATATGCTGGCTGCTATATCTGTAGATAATATGATGCTATTTCTTTAATATAATTCCAATGTGGCCCAGGTGGAGGTGATTGGGGGGGCGGACATGTACCAGTCGGCCTGTAGGAAGTGCTACGGGGGTCTGATGGGCAAGGAGAACGCGCCCCCCCCGCTGCGGGACGAGACCCCAAGCCCCCAGGAGACGGGGGCCAGCCGGCCGCTGGGGGACTGCGTCCCCAGGAAGCTCTTCTCAGCACTGCAGCTCTGAGGGGCCTTGGGGGCTTTCAGTTTTTGTATGAAATTCAAGGGGTGTGTGTGTGTGTGTGTGTGTGTGTGTGTGTGTGTGTGTGTGTGTGTGTGTGTGTGTGTGTGTGTGTGTGTGTGTGTGTGTGTGTGTGTGTGTGTGTGTGTGTGTGTGTGTGTGTCCACTGAAGGTCTGTGGTCATGTCACACGGTTTTAATGTAATTCACATGTACAATTAAATTATTTTCTAGAGCGTGTGCACTCATTCCTTGTAGCATCAGGTTCTACGCTCGGCTGAAGTTGTGTTGTTTCCTCGTACCTGCAGAAACCTGTTTAGTTGGACTAAAGTTCTTTAACAGCTAGTTCGACCGGTTGCCATAGCTGAGTGTCACGGTGTCCTTGAGCGAGACGCCTCACCCTGACTGCTCCCAACGCGCTGGTCGACTCCGCCGTCGGTGTGTGAATGGGAGACGGTATTGTAAAGCACTTTGAGTTGGAGATGTCTGTTTACAATTCACAGTATCAACTTCTCAGCAAACAAACAGATTTTTTTCTTGTTAACCTTTTCTTTTGACTGCCCGTTGACGCTCACCTAGGCTGTGCGTTATGATGAACCGTAACATGTGCTCTAGCTTCAGTGATGGTCAGTCCAACACCGACGGTTACGCTCAGATACCGAGGGGCACCTGAGCAAAGCCTGAACAGGATGGTTTGATTCTGAAATAGCGTCACTAAAGGGTCTGCTTCATAATATCGAGAGGTGTGACCTGCATGCAACATTTGTAGATCAGACTTACAAACCCAGAGAAAACATCTGTAAATCAGTGTTGCTAATGGAGGCAGTGAAAGGCTGTATTGATTACTGATTAGTACATCGCAATGCACGCTCATTCAAAGCAATGTTGTTCTCAAAAGACAAACAAATAAATAGAAAATAGTGCCTTTCAAACATTTAATATTTTGTGATAATATTTCACTATTGACATGGACATCTTGAAACGAGGCGGGTGAGTGACAGGCTGTCAAATGAATTGCATTCTGGGAAAAGTGTGTATTTAGTGGTTCACTCAAACATGGATCGTCTTCTGTAGAATCATCAATAAACAAACCCACGTTAATGTTACGCTGTCTGTGCTCACGGTATGTGAAGGTGAAGCAGACACTTTAAACGACAAATACCGACAAAAACATACAAACGGTGAGTTGGCTGATATGCAGGGGCGAGCGTCCCGGGACGGAGAAGGCGCTGGGTTCCCTGGGACCGGGAGACCCTTCTGGGGGCTGTCCTCCGTACCGTAGCCCCCCGGACCTCCATGTGCGGAGAACCAGGCCATGAGTCTGTTTCTTTAACCCAAGGTCAGCAGCCCGCAGGCCCTCGTATCAATAAGGTACGGTATAAAACATAATATAATATCTCTTATCTGATCCAGGCAGAGCTTTGACCCACAACGCCCTCCACCCCCCTCGTCCAGTCACGCGTAGCTCCGTGACGTAGCTCGGTGACGTAGCGAACCTCGGTAACGTAGCTCAGTGACGTATCTTGTGACGTAGCTCGGTGACGTAGCTCGGTAACGTCGCTCCGTGACGTAGCTCGGTGACGTAGCGAACCTCGGTAACGTAGCTCAGTGACGTATCTCGTGACGTAGCTCGGTGACGTAGCTCAGCTCAGACGCTCCGTCCAGAGGAGTGGATCCCCCCCCCCCCTCGGTGTCCTAGTAGGGGGGGGGCTGGTAGGCCCCACCCCCCTGCGGCTGGGCTCCGGCCGTGAAGAGGGTCTGCTGGTAGGGGTCGCCCCCCCCCCCGCTGGGGAAGCCGGGGTAGGTGGTGGGGTGGTAGGCGCTGTGGGAGTAGGAGGTGGGGGCGTAGGGGGTGGTGGCGTAGGGGGTGGGGGCCGCCGCCGGGGGCTCCATGCTGGTCGCCACGGCGACGCCGTCCATGCCGTGGCGATAGCGGCTGAGGGCGAAGTAGGTCAGGATGGCCTGGGGGGGGGGGGGGGGAGACCATCGGGAGGGTTCACAGTTCAGAGGTCACCACGGCTCTGCATAGCCCCCCCCCCCCCACACATTTACTGTGTGTTGTACGTCTGGCGGTTAATAACACCCCCTACCATCGTGCAGCGTCTTACCCTAGCTATCTGTGTCGTACACGGGGAGTGGGTAAACCTAGTGATGGCACTTACCTATGAACATCCTAACTGCACCCTAACTGTTTCTCTTCTTCTGACAAATGTACTTATTTTAAGTCAGCAGTACAACATGATGGTATTTAGGAAAAGGAAAGATAATCAAAAAGCGTATCAGATCCCCCCTGAGGTTAGTAGCAGCCTGCGCTGTGACTGGGTGTCATGTGGCGACCTTGGCTACTATGTAAGGCGCTATATATATATATATAAAGTTATTATTATTATTATGAGACGGGGTGCAGTGTAGGTCCTCCTCACCCAGGTGGCGCTAGAGAAGAAGGAGAAGGCAACGGCGGCGCGGGCGCCGTCCTCCGGGATCCCGCGGACGTCGCTGGTCTGACCCCACAGGCTGGCCAGCAGGCAGAAACACACGAACCACAGGAAGGACCACACGCCTGGCGCACGGCACACACACACGCACACACACATGCACACACACACACGCACAAACACACGCACAAACACACACACACACACACACACACACACACACACACACACACACACACACACACACACACGCACGCACACAGAGACCCTTCATTAGACACATGCTTGGTTTCATGGATGACATTAACAACATGTATGTAATTAGTCGATTATTTTGATAAAATAGTCTGTTATGCGTGATTAAATAGAGGTAATAAGGGAATCAATACTGACATAAAAAACAGAATTTGGCACTTGGTAAGCCACATGAATAACCTCCTCTAAGTAACTTAGTAATCATCCATACGACCGGTATGTTGAACACGAGGCAAACAGTTTCTCAGAAGGGAACTAACCCGAGGGTCCTGTCTCCAGGGCTCCCTGAGAACAGGTTCACCTCTCAACTGTGAGTACATGACACCATGAACACCCTGACTGTACTGACAGAGATCTAGTGTTGTTCCTTCTGACAATATGAGTGAAGTAAAGTGCCCTTAGTGTTAATGTAGGCTTCATATCTCCTGTCAGGCTGCATTGTCCCATCAGGCTGAACTACGATACACACCCAGTGTCACACACTTCTCCAACGCACAAATCACCCCTTCCACATTCCTTCCCCTAAACCCCTCTCTCCCAGCTGCCCTATTAGCCTCAGCCAATCACGTCGCTCCCACCGGGAATGGCTCCTGCTAATTGGCAGCAGCACATCGTTAAGCGTTGAGAGACGCATTCCAGCCGAGCGAAAAGCACAATGAGGCTCAGTCCGTCTCCCCCACCCCCCCCGCCCGCTCGCTGACCGGAGAAGCAAAGGTCGGCCATGATGGCGTATCTGCGCCTTCGGGCATCGCTGATGGCGGGCACCGCGACGTCCAGCAGCAGGAAGCCGCTGCAGCCCAGGAAGGCCAGGACCCCAACCCCCACGGCGTAGCGGCAGGCGGAGCCCTCCCCGTGGAACACGCACTCGGCCTCGGGCCGGTCCCGCGGGTTCACCCAGCCCTCTGCCGTCACTGTGCCGAACACCACGATGGAGAAGATCTGGGGGGGGGGGGGGGGTCAAAGGTCAGAGGGGTTAGGGTCACACTGAAGCGACTCACAACCATTCATCACACATTCACACCCCGACGGCGGAGTCAGCCCCGCAGGGCGACAGCCAGCGGGTCAGGAGCAGTCAGGGTGGGGCGTCTCTCTCAGGGACACCTCCACACTCAGCTAGGAGGAGCCGGGGATCGAACTAGCGACCTTCAGGTTACCAGTCGACCCGCTCCACCTCCTGAGCCACAGAAGGTGGTGGATGGGTGTTCCATGTTGGAATATCTACTTTGAATTGTTTCCGGTGTGTTCGTTTCGAGATTTTCTGTTTTCGGTGAAAAGTTGCACAGAATTCTACAGGTAGCAGTGTGGCCACCAGAGGTTTGTTTAGTTTAGTTTGGATACAGAGCTTCCATCTTAACATGAAGGCTAACTCTAACTATATTCAAAAACAGGGTTAAGGTTCCTTTATTTGAATACAACTTGACAACAACCCAAACCAACAGAAACCCTGAACAAGTATTCGGCCAACAGTTGTTTCTGCTGAACTGCAGTTATTCCTATTTGTGCAAATCAGCTTCTCCACCTTGTCCTCTGTTTGCTAGCGCTGTTCCTGAAGTGAACACACTGTGCCCTGAGGCCGTATTCAGACCACAGTGTGTAGCTGTCCGGCCGGCCCCCCAGGCCCCCCCCCACCCCCACCCACCCCAACCCCACCGCACCCCACCCCCAGCCACGCGCCTCACTCTACAGCTGCCGACCATGTGACACAACAGACATTTCCCACCTCCCGACAACATTCAGCCGTCCAAGATTGAAAAACATATCCCCTTAAACGTTACTCGAGAGTACATTCGGTACGTTTCATCTTCACCTGCTCTGGGAACCTCTCAAAGCTTTATCGACTCTATGAACGGACTGCATTTAAACAGGGCTTTCTAACCAGTGGCCGCTCTTTGAGCGACGGCAGAGTCACCCACACAACGCGACCGCCAGCGGGTCAGGAGCAGTCAGGGTGGGGCGTCTCTCTCAGGGACACCTCCACACTCAGCTAGGAGGAGCCGGGGATCGAACCAGCAACCTTCAGGTTACCAGCCGACCCACTTTACCTGCTGGGCCACATGCTGCTCTCTATACTATCCTGAGAGGACTCACTAAGACTTATTAGTACTTAATCCTACCTAGGAATCACTAGGACTAACTAAGACTTACTAATCCTACCTAGGACTACCTAGGACTAAGCCAGGAATACCTAGGACTAAGTAGGTCCTCCACGCCTCCAGGTTAATGACCAAAGTCTGTTTGTAATCATCTCAGAGGAGGGCTGGAGGGAGGGGGAGCTGGTTTATGGTGCGTTAACAGATAAGGGGGGGCGGGGGTTAAGGAGCAGGTGTCTGCACCCTGAGGGAGGGGCCTCACGGCCGGGTGGGGGGGAGGGGGAGGAGGAGGAGGGGCAGGGGGGCAGAATGACGATATCAGGAGATAAGTGTAGAGAAGGTAGGGTTAGGCGTGCATTTAATGATTTTCCTAGAAGCACGTAATCGAGAAGTGAATTCAGTTCGGAGCAGGGGTCTATTTTGAACTGGGTCGAGGAGTATCACACAAACGGATCTTTCTGGAGACACGGTGGGGCGTATCAGCCCACGTGTAGAGAGAGAGAGAGAGAGAGAGAGAGAGAGAGAGAGAGAGAGAGAGAGAGAGAGAGAGAGAGAGAGAGAGAGAGAGAGAGAGAGAGAGAGAGAGAGAGAGAGAGAGAGAGAGAGAGAGAGAGAGAGAGAGAGAGACAGAGAGAGAGAGAGAGAGAGAGAGAGAGAGAGAGGAGAGAGAGAGAGAGAGAGAGAGAGAGAGAGAGAGAGAGAGAGAGAGGGAGTGAGGAGAGAGAGAGAGAGAAGAGAGAGAGAGAGAGAGAGAGAGAGAGAGAGAGAGAGAGAGTCGAGAGACGGAGGGCGAGAGGAGAGGTGACGATGTGTGAGAGAGAGAAGATAGAGAGTGAGAGAAGCACCTCAGCACACAGAGGAGAGAGTTCGTTAGAGTGAGAGGAGTTTCTCAAGGGTCGGGTGATATAATTACATGTTTCTACCATGGTCTTCCCTCTCACTGAGTGCGTGTTATGTCAGTCCGGACTCTTCTCGATGTAGGCAACCTTCCACCCCTCCCGATGGCCTCTGACCCTGTTTGTGTTTCTCTGAAGGGTTTGAATCCCATTTTTCTGTTGACTGCACCACTGACACTGGATAGACGTAGCCTACAGTGGACAGTGCGTTGCTTGGTGGTGTTTTTCTGATTTAATGAATCCATAAAGTTGGACAGACTTTAACAAAAGAATATTAAACCAGCTCTCCGATGGAGCAGGGAACCGTTGGAGAAGGACAATGAATGAATGAGCCTATTGTCTGTGGAGCACAGCGACCACAGAGAGGACCGAGATAACAGGGTCACAGTCTTCCCCTTCAGTCCCTGTCAGTCCTGGTCAGTGCTGATCTAAGTCCTGCTTCCAGTCAGTCCGGTTTAGCCCAGTCTGGCTCGGCCTGTCCCGCGTCAGTCCGGTCAGTCCCGGTCAGTCCCTGGTCAGTCCCGGTCAGTCCGTGTGGTCTAAACCCCGGAGCGAGGCGTGCTTTTGCACCTGCCGCCCATAACGCTCCACTCCTCCCAAGACTGATGCCGGTCAGTGTCCATGTCTCGGCGCACCACCACACACCGACTCACGGCTCTGTAAGATCTGGACCTCTGAGTACGGGAAGTTTCTGACCACTCACCCAACTGAAGAACCGTACGATGGTCTGCGGCTGCCGGGCAAACTTCCGTAGGTTAAAGCCTCCTTCGGAGAGCGGCGCCCCGTTCGCCCCCATCCCGCCCGTCTCCTCCATGCTGTCCCGACTCCTTCACCAGATCCGAGGAGGTCACAAGGTCCAAGGAAGGATCACAAGGAGCGCATCGGTGTGGGGCTCCTTCTGCAGCCGACCAAGAGACAGATTACCTGGACACACTGGAGACAGAAGACCGGACACCCTGGAGACAGAATACCAAACACCCTGCTGAGAGACAGTAGACTGACAACCTGCTGCTGTGTTGCGCTGTTGGTGAATCCCTCCCATTTGGAGCGGGCGTGTGGCTCAGGAGGTTAGAGCGAGTGGGCTGACCTGCAGACCTGCTGGTTTACCTCATGGTTCCCAGCAGGGGCCAGCCAGATCTGCTGTTACCTCATGGGTCCAGCAGGAGCAGCAGACCTGCTGTGTACCTCTGAGTATACCATCAGGGGCAGCAGCGGACCGCCAGGAGGGCCAGAGTCTGACGCAGCATTTGATGTATAGTCTGGTAGAGGGGTGACATGCGCCCTGCCCTTACATGGGATCAAGAATCATCCGAACGTCGATGCTTAAACCTTAACCTCGAGAAACTCTCCACTTTAATGCTGTCTTAGTTTCCTTAGGCTACTCCTAGTTGATCAAATCAATCAAATCCAATCAACTTTTAATTTATAGCGCGCCTTTTCGTGCAATTTGCAATGCAATGTGGCTTATTAATCACAATGACAATCAACATTATATAACACCAAAATAAATTAAACCGATTTAAGATATTGCCGAACTGAATAGATATGTTTTAAGGTATCTTATGTAGCCTATGACTCCAACAGCAGATTGCGACAAAATCACTCAAAAACCAAAACATCTCAAAGTTTCTGCTCAGTCCCTCGAAAGGTGGACGATATGTAGGCCTAAGAGATATCGTATCGCGACACACAGATCCAGTCCTACACCTGCAAACAGAAACATGCGCTCAGATGATTTCTGCTGACTCATCATCAGCACTGCGCCAAAACGGACAGTTCCATCCGTCCCAGAACCAGTGGCACTGCTGAACCCTAAAACCAGTTTACCAGTATATATCACCACACATCGGATCTTAAGGAAAGTCAGATCATCATACAATCAGAACTAATCAAAACACATCAAATCATTTGGATCGATCGGTGCGTAATTACGCAGGAGCACGTCTGTTTCCAGTGGAGACGTCCCAGCCTGGATGCATTACGCATGAGGGCGCCCGCTCCCTATATAAAGGAGGCGCTCCCACCGCACTGCTCCTTCACTCAACAAGCACCATGAGCTACGGAGCCGACCTCTACTCCTCCTCCTCCTACCGGAAGATCTTCGGGGACTCTCCCCGCTACTCCTCCTCTCCATCGAGGATGAGCGGCCATGCGTCCTCCGGTAACCGCAGCGGCGGGGGTTACCGGTCCCAGTCCGCCTCCCGCAGCGGCGGGTCCAGCTTGGGTGGTGCGTACACCAAGCGCTCCGGGAGCCGCAACTACTCCTCCATGCAGGTGGACCACGGCGGCTTCGACCTGACGCAGAGCACCGTGCTCAACAACGAGTTCAAGATCATCCGCACCAACGAGAAGGAGCAGATGCAGGGACTGAACGACCGCTTCGCAATGTTCATCGACAAGGTGCGCACCCTGGAGCAGCAGAATCGGGTTCTGGAGGCCGAGCTCGGGGCTCTGAGGGGCCGGCAGACGGAGCCGTCGCGCCTGGCGGAGCTGTACCAGCAGGAGATCCGGGAGCTGCGCTCCCAGCTGGAGGAGGTGAACGCGGAGAAGAGCCAGACGCTGATCGAGAGGGATAACATCGAGGAGGAGCTGATGAAGCTCCGGGGGAGGTATGGGGTGAGGCTGCCGTGGGAGGTGAATGAGGGTGAGGAGTTTCCGCATGAGGGAGGAGGCGGAGGCCCACGTGAAGCGCCTTCAAGAGGACGTGGACGATGCGACCATGGTGGCCTCGACCTGGGAGAAGAAGGTGGAGTCGTCCTGACGATCAACTTCTTGAGGAAGGTGCACGAGGAGGAGGTGGCGAAGCTGATTGGATCTCCTCCAGCGGCGCAGGTGTTCCGTGGAGACTGAGAGAGTGTCCAAGGTTCCCGACCTGACGTCGGCGCTGAAGGAGATCCGAGGACAGTACGAGTCCATGGCCTCAAAGAACCTGCAGTCCGCGGAGGAGTGGTACAAGTCCAAGTTCACCGACCTGTCGGAGCAGGCGGGCCGCAGCCAGGAGACCATCCGGGCCAGCCGCGAGGAGCTCAACGAGTACCGTAGACAGATGCAGTCCAAGACGATCGAGATCGAGAGCCTGCGGGGAACCAACGAGTCCCTGGACCGCCAGCTGCGGGAGATGGAGGACCGGCACAACGCGGAGATCGCGAACTACCAGGTGGGTGTTCTTTAGAGGGGGCAGAGCGGGTCGGATGGTGACCGGGAGGTGGCTGGTTCGATCCCTGCCTGAGCAAGACACTTTACCCTAACTGCCGCCAACGAACTGGCTGTCTCATGTCGCATTGTTGACACCGCCGTCGGTGTGTGAATGTGTATATGAAAGGGGGGAATGTTTGTGTGTATGGATGGGTGAATGTGTGGGTGAATGGCTGAATGTGTGTATGCATGGGTGAATGTGTGTATGAATGGGTGTATGAATTGGTGTATGTGTATGAATGGGTGAATTTGAGGCAATATTGTAAAGTGCTTGAGCGCCACTGGTTCGAAAAGGGCTGTAGAAATGCAGTCCATCTACCCGTTGAGAGAGAGGGACACTTGAGGGGTCGGGGTCTCCAAGCTCTCTGTTGGGTGTGAATGCTGAACTGAGCGCACAGCGCACAAAGGCAGTGCCAACGCCCTGTCGCACCCTGACGGTGACGTCTCCCTCTGATCCTAAAACAAGAGGGGACACCGGACCTGGACTGCGCAATACTTTTTATTTATCTTATT
>OLKM01004095.1:0-25502 GCA_900291075.1 Melanogrammus aeglefinus | reverse complement strand
GTTCTCCATAAATAATCTAAAACACTCCAGGTTGCTCGGGCGACCACCCTAAGAGATTTCTAAGAAATATTTCGTACATCACTAGTATCTACGCGTAGATCATCTATATCATATAATCATATCTATTGTCATGGCCAAAAGCTCGTGTTGCGCCTTCCGACGAATTATGAATCTCAAACGACGTGCGTCGGGTTCTTCCGAGCGTCCCTGGTTTCTTCCACTTCCCCATCCAAACCTCTGATAGTAGACTTGAACCGCGGACATGGAGGATAAAGGGATTGTTGCCCGGTGATTTGTTGGACCGCAATGATCCTGTCTCCCGCCAGAGTGCGATGAGACACATTGCTTGCGTGCGTGGGCATGCCTCGGGTGCCTGCTTCCGAGACGGTGGTACCTCGGCACATCGCAGCGAGGCGCGGGGCTCTCCTCCATGTCGCGGTTCAATACGAACTTCAGGGATAGTCAAAGCCAAACGTTTCTTCTCGCCCAATCTTCTTTCCATACCATGGCTGAGATTCACAACCCCCCCACGACGGCAGGTCTCGGTTGGTGAAATCACCACAGGACGTCAGAGCAACCCAACGTGTTATGCGCCATAACCATGATCATAGACAGTGCAGACACGGTTCACGTCAAACATAGACATTGAAGTGCTACAACAATTCGTAGCTTCATTTGTCGCCTCCATTTGCGGGCCCAGAGCATTATGTCTCTGGTGGCGGACAACGCACGAGAAGGGGAATCGCGCTCCCACCCTCGTCCCCTTATGACGACAACTATGTGGGTCTTGCTTTTATAGGTTAAAACAGTATGGCAGCACGTCCAAAAGTGCCCTTTTTATAAAAAGTAAATAATTATATTTCTTCATTTAAAATAACTACATTTCGGTTGGTCAGTTAGGGTATTGTAGAGTATAGAATTGTAGGCAGGATTGAAACAAATAATCCCATAGGCTCATTTAAACTGCTTGAATTGAAACTGATACTTTGCCCACGGGCCAAAAAATAAAGAATTGATAATACGTTTTGATAAACCAATTTCAGTTGGTTTTTTTAATTGTTTCAGGAAGGTGTGGTACAACAAGAAGGGTGAAGTTGACCGGTTTGAGGAGGCACAATGATCAGCGTAGAACCAACTCCAGGTGGACATAGCGCGCCTGATGTACCTTGTTGTTGTCCCTGTTATACGAAGCCATACGAGTTGTATGTTCAGTTTCCTACATTGTGGACAATAAGTGCCGCCCAAAGTTATGTGCATGGATGATCTGATGTATTATATCATCACGCAATGTCTGCTTAGAGTTTGACCACAACAAATCTCACCTGATGGTTGCAGAAGAAAGATCACTGCACTGGCATCTGGTTTCCAGAGCTTCTAAAAGTAGTTTTGCATGTGGATTTGTCTAGTTATTACAACGATTTGTTCATGTGTGTGAAAGTATGATGAATATTAAAATGGCCGCGCAACTGTTCCATTAGTCAGGATGATGAGGTGAGCTGAATCAGAAGGCAGCTGCATTAAGAAACACAAGACTGTTTGGCGAAGTTTGTATTTCATGATAAACAAAATGCGGGTAGATCATATACTGTTTTTAATGTTTGATTGTAGCCGACTATTTATCATATTATATAATATATAATCCCAAACTTTGTTACTCTTTTTTAAAAGTAGGTTTTTGACGAATACCTATTGAAAATTGAAACACTTAATTAAGAAAAATCGGCATTTCCATACTGGCGATCAGCCAACGTCAGCTGTGAACTTTTTCAAGTACCCATAAGCAGGAGCACTTGAGGCGATGATCTGTTCCATGAACCGTATACCAATACCTCTCTGACCCCTCGACGCGCACAATCAATCTTGGTAAAGTGTGGAGTCTCCATTCACCCAGTGTCCATACATACACCAAGGAATATCAGGCACCTTTTCGCTTCCTTTACGTGGTTGTTGGCCTTCCAGCCAACCTATGGGTGATGTGGCATTCAGTCCGGGAACAAAAGATTGATTGGCGTGAGCTTGAGACTTTTCATTAATAATGCACATTTGTGAACCCCTGTTCCTTCTTTGGAGAGTCCCTTTAACGAGTTATACTGCCCTGTTTTGAACTGCTGGTAGTGGGGCTCGGCTGTTGTAGCAATCCTGATCATTCACTTTGGGTGTGTAATACTGGTTCGTCGTCTCCTGTTCCAGTGTTTTGCACCTGTGTGGGAGCGCTACCTGGCTGTATTCACCACTTTGACCTTCATTATGTAAACCATAACAGGGCCTAGTTAGCCTACAATTCGTGAGGCTTCGTTGATAATACACAAGCTGCTGTGTTGTGTCATGTGAATTTTTACAGGTTCAAGCCCATGACTTAGGGTTAGTCTGCAAGCGTCTGTTCGCCAGATCAATCAATTTGTTGAGTAGTTGGAAACTTGTCCTGGCATTTTCTCTCATTCTTGCAATCATGTTTTATTCATGCACACTGTCTGTAAATGGTTCTGTTGTTTTTCGGTTCTTTGGGTCCCTGTGCAGAAGCGCCAGTAGGATGACAGCAGTGGACAGGCGGTGCGGAACAATATGAAGAGAAGAGCCTTCAACATATTTTTATTGAAATTTGGGGATTCTGCTGTATTACGGCATGTATGTGTCTTGGGATATTTTAACCAAATAATGTTTGTGAGAATAGTAAAATGTAGTTGAACCAATTATTTATCACATTTTTAATCCCTGAAGCTTGCCTCAAGCCACCATACAGTGTATTTATTTTCCATCATGGTTATTTTATATATCGATACAATATTTCCTGATTCATTAATTTCCCTCACTCTCCACTCTCAGTGGTGTGCCGTGTTTGAGCGCTGTCCGCCACTGTGGCTGGCGTGCATGCACCAAGTGGCGTGGCTACACATTGGGTGTGTGATTAGTTGAGTCCCCCGCTCACTATACAAGCGTCTTTGAGTGTCCAGAACAAAGAGCTTGTGCAGCTGACGCAGGATGCAAGTCCGGACTGTTTGTCACTGGAACAACTGGATCCAGTTTCCTTTTCCCGGTTTACTCTACTGCCTTCCTCGTCTGTACAGCCTCTTTCTGCCAGGAAAGGATGGGTTCTGAGCCCCCTGGTGCCTTCTTTCTCAAGCTCATTTATTCTTTTGTGCCCTTTCATCATGCTTTCCTCTAATTAAGTTGTCTTGAATAACAATTTTCTAAACATTTTATTATAGATTCTACATGTTACTGCAGTCTGCAGACATCCCTCCAATGATTCTTGCACATGATCTGCATAATTCATTTCAGACACATCATTGGCTGAAGTAAATTGTATTGTTTTATTTTACACAGCTCAAAGTTGGATTCTGTGCATGGGATTTGTCTCTAGTTATTTACAACCGATTGTCATGTGGTGGACAGAATGAACATAAAATGTGGAGACTTTGTTCCATTAGTCACGCGAGGACGGGTCAGCTGAACACCGAAGGTGCATTAGAAAACATAAAGAGTTCGTGCTGGTGATAGATTCTTGTGTTCAAGGAAAACTAACGCTGTAAGAAATATTCTGTTTTGGTTTGTTAGACCTATTTAAGTCATTTTTTTTTACTATTACTAATCTTACCTAATTAATTTCCTTACAAAAAAGGTTTAAAGCGCGTGTAATATATTTTTTATAACAACTCATTAAGAATAATCTTTTGCTGGGCATTTCAATGCTGGAAGATCAGAAAAGTTAGCTGTGAAACTATTTCCGGGACCCAAAGAGGAGCACTTTGGCCAATGATCATGTTTCCAGAATATAACAATACCTCTTATGAAAACTTGACGACAAATTCAATCTTTGGAAAGTGTGGAGTTCCATCACCAGCGCTCACAACATACATCCAAGGAATGACAGGCACCTTTCTGCTTCCTTACATGTTCGTTTGCCTTCCAGCCAACCTATGGGTGATGTGGCTTGCTTATCACTCACGGAACTAAAGGTTCATTGGCGGCTGAGCTTTTCCATCTAAATATGGCAATATGTGAGACGATTTTCCTGTTGGGGAGTCCTTTGCAATTATACTCCTTGTTTGACCCTGCTGGTGATGGCCCGGTTGTTCATTTCCTTGTCACTGAACTTAGGTTGTTAATAAGCTTTGGCCGTCCCCTGTTCCAGTGCTCCATCTGTGTGGAGCGCTACCTGGCTGTCGTTCACCCTTTGACCTTCATCAGGTTACCAATAACATTTCTGTTTCAAGTGAAGTAAGCCTAAAATGTTGAGGTTTTGTTTGATTCAATACCAACCATATGCTGTGTTGTGTCATGTGATCTTTTACAGGTTCAAGCCCCTGAGATACAGAGTAGTCTGCTGTGGTCTGATTTGGTTTGCCATATTGGTCATCTCGGCGAGCATTTGGACAGCTCTTCATAGGATTTTGATTATATTACTCTTGACATTTATCATGATGCTCTCTGTAATTGTGTTCTGTTGCTTGTCTGTTCTGTGGTCCCTGAAGCAGCCAGGGCCAGTAGAGACAGAGAGGACAGGGGGTAACAATATGAAGAGAAGAGCCTTCAACATCATTTCATTGAATCTGGGGATTATTTTGGTTATTTATTGCCCGTTCTTGGTCGTCTTGTCTTTGAATACTTTTTTGTCTTGGGATACCTTTCTTTATCTGTTTTATCCTGGTATGTATCTGACAGTGGTGGGTGGGATTGCTCAACCTTTACTTTATCTGTACAAGGCTGGGAAACTGCCTCGTAAATGTTTTTTAGGGCAGTGAAAACATCGTGAAAAAATTAAAATAAATACAGGAACTCGTTATACAGGATGTTTTCGCATCATCAGATATTTTTTCTTGTTATATTGACTTACTTTCTCATTATATTGACATATTCTCCTGTTATATAAACATATTTTCTCCCTATAATTAAATATGTTCTTTGTTATATTGAGATCTTTGGTCGTGATATTGAAATCTTCTCCTGTTATATTGAGAAATTTTCCTGTTAAATGAATGGTGCGTCCAGATGCCTCGGACACCTGCCTTCCGAGTTGCACTTGTGACGTCATTTCCTGTACTGTAGCATTTGTAGCATTCCCGTTTGTCTTTGTGATTATGTCATATCATTGGCTAATCATTGATAGTATTAGCTACATTAGCCTCTTAAGCAAACCAGCTTGAAAACAAACAGCATAACTAGCAATGTAATCAAGTGTGCAAGAGCATTCAAAATCGACATTAAAATGAACAACGTGATACAAATACAAAGAAAATAAACACCTTAATGGACGCAGCCATGTTTGTTGTCGAGTCGCCTCACTGAACTCGGCCTACTCTCAGAATTCCGAAGGGGACCGACCAAAAGGGGGCGTGCTTCCGTGAAAGGCCACAGGAAAGCCTTGAGATTTTCCTACTTGCAACTTGGAAGGCTGGTGTCCGAGGCTTCTGAAACACACCATGAGATCTGATCCTGTGAAATGTTGATATTTTCTTGTTATAGTGTGATATTTTCCTGTTATATTGATGTTTATTCTTTGTATATTATTTTATTGTTAAAACGTAATAAGTAAATTACACGAAATGAATAAGATGTGGTTAGCTTAAAATGAATTGGACGAATCCATAGTCAATGCGGATGAACAGTGATTTCAATAATGTTACCAATAAAATCGTGTTCTACAAATGAAAATGTTGGCCAGCACATAAGCCTCCCTTTGTTTACAATAGTTTTACTAAAGACCCTCCCAAAACCCTTCCAAATCACACTACACATCTAGCAGAGTAATGTCAGTGAGAGTGACACCGTTTCACAGCCAGTTAGACTTGACAGAACAGTTATTGAGTTTTATATGGTAATTCTGAAAGCCTACTAATTGGGAGGGAGTCAATACTTCACGTTGCAACTTTTCACAACCAAATTATGAAATTTAAGGATATATTTTAAAGGTCCCATGGCATGCTACTTTATGGATGCTTATAATGTATAGGTGTCGTTTTTTAGAGGCGGGTCAAGGCGGAGGGTGGGGGTGTGGCCCTGGGCAGCTTGCGGCCGCGGTATCATGCACTTGTGTTAACAGTGGATGTATTGCAATGGAGAGGCGCAAACAGGTTTTGGCCGTGTCCCGTAAATAATCTATACCACTCCGGGTGCTCCGGCAGACCACCCAGAGTTTTCTAGAATATTTACATCGTAGTATAATATATATAATATATAGTATCACGGCCCAAAGCTGTGTGCGCCTCCAGACGATATTGTGAATCTCAAAAGACTGCTTCGAGTTCTCTGACGTCCCTGGTTCTTCCACTTCCACATCAATCTGAAGTAGACTGAACCACGACATGGAAGAGAAAGGGATTGTTACCCGTGATTGTTTACCGCGATTGTCTCCTGCCGGAGCGCCGCTGCCCGCTGCCAAGGCACCATCGCCTCGGGAGGCAGGCAGCGAGCAGCGGACAGCAGGCTGCGGGCAGCGGGAATCCGGCAGGAGACAATCGCAGGCAACAATCACTTTCGCCTCCATGTTGCGGTTCATGTACTTCAGGGAGTCAAAGCCAAAGTTCCTTTCCCCAAATTCCTTCTCAACCATGGCTGAGATTACCCCCACTATGAGTCCTGTTGTGGAAATACCAGAGAGGTCAGAGAACCCGACGTGTGCTGGTGTTATGGCGCCTCCAGACAATATTATGAATCTCAAACGACTGCGTCGGGTTCTCCGACATCTCTGGTTCTTCCACTTCCACATCAATCTGAAGTAGACTGAACCGCGACATGGAGGAGAAAGGGATTGTTGCCCGTGATTGTTGACAGCAATTGTCTCCCGCCAGAGCCAACTCCAGGTGGACATAGGCCTGATGTACCTTGTTGTGTCTCTGTTATACCGAAGCATGAGAGTTGTATTGTCATTTCCTAAATGTAGGAACAACAATGCACCAAAGTTATGTATGGATGATATTCTGTATAATATCATTCAGAATGTTGCTAGAGTTTTGACTAAAACCAAAATCTCATCTGATGGTTGCAGAAGAAAGATCACTGCACTGGCATCCTGTTTCCTAGATTAGTAGAGTTTATTAAATAGTAAATTGTTGATAAAGCGTTAAAAAGTCTAGTCCCAAAATCCAACATTGTTGTGAGCTGTACCACCAATGCAGTCCAGTACTGTTTGTCGCTGAAGAACACTGAGGTGAAAATCAGTAACTTTCCCGGTTTCTTACCACTACCTTCCACACTTAAAGTCTCTTCTGCAAGGAGGATGGGTTCTGAGCCCCCCTGGTGCCTCCTTCGCAGCCTCATTTTATTCAATTGTGCCCTTTCATCATTGCATTTCCTTAATTATTGTCCTTGAAAAGAAAATCTGTGAGTACCACTTATTTTCTATTATTTATTGTGGATCGGTATGTACTGCAGACTATCCCTCCAAAGGATTTTGCACATGATCTGCATAATTCATTTCAGACACATTCATTGCCTGAAGTAAATTGTATTTGTTTATTTACACAGCTCAAAAGTTGTATTTGCATGTGATTTGACTAGTTATTACAACAGAATTTTTCTTGTGTGACAGATGAATATACAATGTGGAAAACTGTGTTCCATTAGTCAGATGACGAGGTCAGCTGAACCAGAAGGCTGCTTTGAAACATAAGAGTTTGGACATTAAGAACGTGTGTTTCAGGATAACTAAAAGTGGTAAAGACATATTCTGTTATATTTTGCTTGTTAGACCTATTTTAAGTCATTCTTATTATAATATAATCCATGCCTACTTATTAACTAACAAAATAGGTTTTGAATGGTAAAATTTTTTTAACACTCATTAAGAACGTCCATTGCTGAGCATTTCAATGCTGGAAGGTCCTCTAACCGTGCGTTCACACCAAACGCGAAATTTGTCGCCCGTTCGCGTTGTCGCCGAAGTTTTGTCGCGCCACACATCATAATCTGTCGCTGTGCAAGTTTTGTCCAATCTGTCGCGCCACAGATACGCCCGATCTCGTCTTGATCTCGGAAGCTAAGCAGGGTCGGGCCTGGTTAGTACTTGGATGGGAGACCGCCTAGGAAAACCAGGTGCTGTATGCTATGAGTGCTCTGCGTCTGCGAGATACCGTCCCCAGCTATGGGTAAATAGTGGGTAGATGGCACCCAGCCTTGAAAGGCAACCCATCTAGGAGAAGGCTACTTCAAACAATAAACCAAAGATGTTGCTCGCGTCTCTTCCGATCCTCACAAGGGAAACGAACAAAGGGCGGATAAGGCTATAATGACTGAAACGACCGGAGTAGGATAGTGAGGAGTTGCGCCCCACAGTCCTTAATTAGCATTAAGTCTACGGAGAAACCAGCTGGAGACAACGTTGGACGACTCGTTTGAGGACGACAGAGAGAGCGCCACAACTTGACTCCAGGTCCTCCATTTCACAACCATGTCCGACATTGCATGTCTTTACCTTTTTAAAGACAAAAGCATTTAAAGACAAGTTCTTAAAGACAAGCATTGCATGTCTTTAGCTTGAGCGGGAAGTGAACGCTACGTCACTCAATGAAGTGAACGCTGATTGGCTGTAATCACGTGTCATCACGCGAAATTCGCGTCAAAGTTGAAAAATTTGAACTCGAGCGAATCTGTCGCGCCACAAATCCACGTGAACGCGCTCGCGAGAAGACGGCGAAAGTGTGGCGCGACAAATCAACATTTGTCGCCAGTTTTCTCTCGCGAAAATTTCGCCCGATACGCGTCTCTACGTTCACTTTGTATGGGATCTTGTCGCCCCGTCGCGTTTGGTGTGAACGCACGGTAAAAGTCAAACGTGAAACTCTTTTCAGGACCCAAACAGGAGCACTTTGGTCTATGATCATGTTTCCAGCATATAACAAAACCTCGGACAACTCAACGAAAAATCCAATCTTTGGAATGTGTGGAATTCCATCACCAGCGCTGACAACATACATCCAAGGAATGGCAGGCACCTTTCTGCTTCCTTACGTGGTTGTTTGCCTTCCAGCCAACCTACGGGTGATGTGGCTTATCACTCACGGAACTAAAGATTCATTGGCGGCTAAGCTTTTCCATCTAAACATGGCAATATGTGAGACCCTTTTCCTGTTGGGGATTCCTTTAGAGTTATACTGCTTGTTCGACCCTGCTGGTGCTGCCCCGTTTGTTCAAATCCTGCTTGCTGAACATAGGATTTTATTAAGCTTTGGCCGTCCCCTGTTCCAGTGCTCCATCTGTGTTGAGCGCTACCTGGCTGTCGTTCACCCTTTGACCTTCATCAGGTAACCAATACCATTTCTGTTTCAAGTGAAGTAAGCCTTGAATTTTGAGCTTGCGTTTGATTCAATACCAACTATATGTTGTCTTGTGTCATGTGATAATTAACAGGTTCAAGCCCCTGAGATACAGAGTAGTCTTCTGTGGTCTGAATTGGTTCGCCATCTCGGTCACCTTGTCAAGCTTTTGGATAGCTGATCATGGTAGTAATTTAATTTTAGCACTCTTGTCATTTTTCATGACACTGTCTGTAAATTGTGTTCTGTTGTTTGTCAGTTCTTTGGTCCCTGAAGCAGCCAGGGCCAGTAGAGACAGAGAGGACAGGGGCTAACAATATGAAGAGAAGAGCCTTCAACATAATTTTATTGAATCTGGGGATTATTTTGATTACTTATTTGCCCACATTGGTAATCATGTTGTTGACTAATATTTTGCCTTTGAACCTTTTTATTTATCTGTTCTATCCTGCTATGTATCTGACAGTGTTGTGTGGGATTGCTCAACCTTTACTTTATCTGCACAAGGCTGGGAAACTGCCTAGGACATGGGTTTTTAGGGCAATGCAACCATAGTAGAAGTATGGAAATAGATAA
Organism: Melanogrammus aeglefinus; assembly: GCA_900291075.1. Taxonomy (NCBI): domain Eukaryota; kingdom Metazoa; phylum Chordata; class Actinopteri; order Gadiformes; family Gadidae; genus Melanogrammus; species Melanogrammus aeglefinus. Next base: position 15,675 of record OLKM01004095.1, on the reverse strand, counting down.
AGGAACTCGTCAGAACGAGATATTTTCTCATCATTAGGTCATTCTTCCTATTATATTGAGCTATTTTCTCATATCAAGTTATTTTCCTGTAATATTGAGAATTTTCTCTGTGATATCGATTTTTTTCCTTTTCTTTTCATGAAATTATAAATGACTTAAATATGATTTTGACATATCTGTTGTCAATGCTGAGTGATTTCAATAATGTTATAAAAAAAACTCACATCCTGTAACTGATTTATTATGCAAATAAAAACTATGGCCAGCCCATACGTCTCTCTTTGTTTATAATAGTTTTACTACAGGCTCTCCCAAAACCCCTCCAACTCACACTACACACCCAGTCGAGCTACGGTATTTAGAGTGACACCGTTTGAAAGCCAGTTAGTGGAAAGAATTATTGAGCTTATCATGCTGAAAATCTGAAAGCTCACAAACTGGGAGGAACACAATTTTGCACATTGAAACATTAAATAACATGATTATGATGTTATGAGTACATATTTTCATACTTTCTCAACCAATCCTGAACATCACGACAGCCTCCTTTATAGTTCAAAAAGTATGGTGGTGCGCAAAGAAACACACGGTTTTAGAAGAATAAAGAGTATTTGTAGGTGAAAATACATTTACCTTTATTCAGTCAGGTCTAACATAAGTATAAAAGTAGGCAGGGTTCGCAACGGATAGTTAGGCCTAATAGATCAATTTAAATGCTTGACTGGCACAGATACTGGCACAATCGGGCAAAGCATAAGCAGAGATAATACGTTGATAAAACTCATAGAAGTTGGTTTGTTTAATTGGCAGGAAGGTGTGGCACGACAGAAGGGCGTGAAGTAGACCGGGTGAGGAAGAACATGATCAGCGAAGAATAACTCCAGGTGGACATATGGCCTCATGTACCGTGTTGTGTCCCTGTTATATCCAAGCATGAGAGTTGTATTGTAGCTCCAAATATAATTGAGGTAGCAGAAACTTTGTGTGAAATAAACCTGTTTTTAATCGGGAACAACAAGGAACCAACGTTTTAAAGGTTGGGATAGCCCGACACAAATGTTGAATCCATGCTTGTGACAGGCCCTCTCTTGTAGATCAGTTCATAAAATGTATTCATGAAGTAGATCATGCACCAAACAAAAGTTAAAGCAGGAGCATTGAAGGATTGATGTCCAAGCAAGATGTGATAACACTCGTCCATGCTTTTATTTTGGTAACTCGTTTTACTATATGCAGTTTTTGGAGATGTCGCTAAAATAATTCTCAGATATATAAGATTACCTTCATTTCTCAGACACCTAATCAGAATTTTGCATTTAGTATTGAATGAGACTGTTCTGAAACTAATAGTTTCAGAACAAAGATCACTGAACTGGCTTCCTGTTTCCCAGATCAGTAGATCTTGGATTCAATGATTATTAAATAATCAATAGATTAAATTAATATTAAATTGTTGATAAAGAATTAAAGAGTCTAGGACAAAAATACATACATGATCAGTTGATGTATTACAATTCCACTAGTACTCTAAAAGGTCATCAGAGATTGAACCAAGCATGACAAACCAGATTTTACTTTCTGTGCTCCACATTTCTGAACAAACATCCAGAATAGCTGGGGTTGGTCTCACAACTATATAGTTTAAGATAAGCACTCAGAATGTTACTGTTTACTACAGCTTTTGCTCTTGTATCCTACTTACAGCACATTTAAGGTCTGATTGTCTATACATATCAAAATAAACCTATATGTGGTTACATGTGTATTCTGACATGTTCTGGCATATTTATCCAAATAATGTTATGTGAGAATAGTAAAATGTAGCTAACCAAATTATTTATCACATGTTTTAATCCCTGAAAGCTGCCTGAAGGATCCATACAGTGTATCTATTTTTCATTTCATAGGTATTTTATATATCAAATAATTGCCTGATTCATTAATTCCCTCACCCTCCACCTCAAGCTGGTGTGTGTTGAGCGTTGTGGCGCTGATTGGCTGCCGTGCATCACCCAAGTGGGTGCTACACATTGGTGGTGATTAGTGAGGTGCCTCCCTGGTGCCTCCCTCCCAGCCTCATTTTATTCATTTCATTTGTGCCCTTTCATCATTGCATTTCCTTAATTGGGTGTCCTTGAATATACTGTATATGGGAGAAATCTGTGAGCACCAAATATTTTCAAATATTTCTTAAAGATCTACATGTACTGCAGACCATCCCTCCAAAGGATTTTGCACATGAGCTGTATAATTAATTTCAGACACATTCATTGCCTGAGGTACATTTTATTTGTTTATTTACATAGCTCAAAAGTTGTATTTGCATGTGATTTGTCTAGTTATCACAACAGAATTGTTCATGTGTGACAGATGAATATAAAATGTGGAAAACTGTGTTCCATTAGTCAGAGGACGAGGTCAGCTGAACCAGAAAGCTGCTTTGAAACATAAGAGTTTGGACATGAAGAATGTGTGTTTCAGGATAACTAAAAGCTAAAGACCATTATTCTGCTTTGTTTGTTAGACCTCTTAAAGTCATTCTTATTGTTACATACATCTATACCTATTAATTGCCTATAAATTAGGTTTTTTTAGAATAGAACGTTTTTTTAAAGACTCATTAAGAAATACTTTGCTAGCAATTCAATGCTGGAAGATCCGCCAAGTCAGTCGTGAAACTCTTTTCAGGACCCAAACAGGAGCACTTTTGCCTATGATCATGTTTCCAGAATATAAGAAAACCTCCTCTGACAACTCAACGACAAATCAAATCTTTGAAATGTGTGGAATTCCATCATCAGCGCTCACAACATACATTCAAGGAATGGCAGGCACCTTTCTGCTTCCTTACGTGGTTGTTTGCCTTTACAGCCAACCTATGGGTGATGTGGCTTATCACTCACGGAACAAAACTTTCATTGGCGGCTGAGCTTTTCCATCTAAATATGGCAATATGTGATACCCTTTTCCTGTTGGGGATTCCAGTTTAGAGTTATACTGCTTGTTGGACGCTGCTGGTAGTGCCCCGGTTGTTAAAGATACAAGATAAGATTGTTTATTGTCATATACACAATGGAAACATAGTTTGCACTGGGCAATGAAATTCTTAATTTGCAAGTTCCCTTCACACAAAATATACTTAAAATAAAGTAGATAAATATATTTTGCGTGAAGGGAACTTGAACTTGAACTTCAAGTCCTGATCATTGCACTTAGGATGTTATTATGGTTTGGCCGTCCCCTGTTCCAGTGCTCCATCTGTGTGGAGTGCTACGTGGCTGTCGTTCACCCTTTGACCTTCATCAGGTAACCAATACCATTTCTGTTTCAAGGGAACTAAGCCTAAAATCTTGAGGTTGTGTTTGATTCAATACCAACCAGATCACGTGATCTTTTACAGGTTCAAGCCCCTGAGATTCAGAGTAGTCTGCAGTGGTCTGATGTGGTTCGCCATATCGGTCAACTTGTCAAGCATTTGGACGGCTGATTGCAGTATCGTTTTTCATATATACACTCTTGGCCTTTTTCATGACACTGCCTGTAATTGTTTTCTGTTGTTTGTCAGTTCTTGGTCCCTGAAGCAGCCTGGGCCAGTAGAGCCAGAGAGGACAGGGGGTAACAACATAAAGAGAAGAGCCTTCAACATCATTTCATTGAATCTGGGGATTATTTCAGTTACATATTTGCCCTCCTTAGTCGTCTTGTCTTTGTATACTACTTTGTCTTGGGATATCTTTTTTTATCTGAGTTATCCTGCTCTCTATCTGACACTGTTACTTAATCTGCAGAGGGCTGGGAAACTGCCTTGGAAATGATTTTTTTTACGGTGTAACAACTATGGTGAAACCATAGTGGAAAAATATAAAAATCGATATAGGAACTTGTTATAACAAAATGTTTTCTCATCATGAGATAATTTTCTCGTTATATTGAGATCTTTTCTTGATATAATGACATCTTTCCTTGCTTGATTTACATATTTTCCTGTAATATTTACATATCTTCCTTTGTTATACTGAGATATGTTCTTGTTATATTGTGACATTTTCCTTTTATATTGATGTTTGTTCTTTGGATAATATTTCTTGTTAAACATGTTATTCACACAAAAATGAATAAGATGTAGTTAGCTCAAAATGAACTTGGATATATCCATAGTCCATTCTGATTGATAGTGTTCAATTATATTAAATAATCAATAAAAATCATCCTCTGCAAACTGTATTATGCAATAAAAATGCTGGCAAGCCCAAACATCTGTCTTTGTTTACAATTGCTTTACTATAGATACTATAGAACCCTCCACCTCACGCTACACACCCAGCCAAGCTACGTGTAGAGTAGTGGACAGAAGAGTTATTGAGTTTTTTATCTTGAAAGTCTGAAAGCCTAATAACTGGGAGGGACTCAATCGTACACATTCCAGCTTTAAATAACATAATTATGATGATTTATGGAAATATTTTCTAATTTTCAGAAACAATCCAGTTCTGGCAAAGGCACCAAAAAAAAAGCAGGGAGACAGAGAAGATTCTTTAGCTTGGAGTTGGTTTTATTAACATAACATTAACATTTTCCTCATCACAGCTACTCTCATCTGAGTAGTCATAAGGTGTGAGCTGATGGGGCAAGGGGCGGGCGGTGTGACACACTGGTTCAAACACTTTCCGTTCACTAGTTCCCAGCCATTGACCAATGGAGAAAGAAGGATGCTCTTGTATGGGTGTAATGGAGCTTGGCAATTATGTCAGGTAGTTTGACCTTTCCATATGAAGATTCAAAGAGCCATCATCAGGTGGGAGACAGATTGTACTCTTATTCTTCAATTTGTGCCATTTGGAAACTCTGGCCTGCCCACAGCTCGCATCAGCACTCTCAGCACTCTCAGCATAGGATCCCCTCCCAGCAGATGTAGCGCTAATCCACCTGTCTTGACCAAAGAGATTTACCCTATATTTTAATTGGTGTAGTCCTACTTGTACAGTTTATCAAGATTATCTTTTATTTGTGGTTATTTTTAATTATTATTCTTATCCTTATCATATCCATATTTATTCAATGATCCTTTCCTGTGTTAAAATAATAATAATAATCACTTAATCCAACACCTTCTTTAGTCCAATTGCATTAGATTATCATCACTGTTGTCCTATTAACCTATCAACATTATTGCCCTTATAACCTCATGAACTTGATGAACTTGATGATCATCATCATGAATGATAACTGTTGTCCTAGGAAGACAAACAACGAAACAAAAAATAGACCTTAAGAAAAAAAAATTAGCCATAATGTGAATATCCTCTGCATGTCTCCCTGTGACTCGCTCCCTCACTCTGGACAACACGCTCTCTATCTCCCTCCTCAGTACTGGGTGCTGTTTGATGCAAAACAACAGATAAAGGTGGCTTCTCACTCTCTCTCTGCGTGTCTCCCTCCCACGTTGGGTGCGGCCATTACACCTTGAAGCGCGCGTGCTCTGGGGGTTGGGTGAGAGACACCAGTGGTAGTTCCTTTTCTCCGCCAGCAGAGGGGTTGTTTAGGTGAAACCTATGGACAGAGACTACAACTCCAATGGGGCTATGTGACTGCATACAAATGTGTCCACAGACATGGTGACTAATGTAAGCATTATTGGGCTTTTACACTAATTTTCAGAAACAACACTGCCTCCAAAGGATATTGGCCTAAGCAACACCAGTCGAGGCATATACTTTTCCCTGAACTTTTAAACGTTGCAAACGTGCAAAAACATATTTATTTATGTGGCATTCAGTCTAATTCAGTAGGCTAATGCTGTGGTAAAGTGTGTAAAGTATGACCAAGTATTTCTTTCTGTTCAATAGATAGAACTTTATTAATCGCCTGTAGGAGAAATGTGTTAATGTTTGTCCCTATAAAACAATAATGGTAAAAAAAAAATAAACACAAAACATGACGGTAACTCTAAAGTCAAACCGTCCAATCTGAAGGCTCTACTGAACCACCCCCCCGAGCGGGACCCACGGGACCATCCCTGGACACTCGGATACTCTGACGGCCACCGAGCAGACCGGCACACCAGACAGATCGACCTGGACATTATGTCAGCAAAGTACTTTTTATGGCACACTCGCAACATTAAATAGTGAACATTTGTGAGGCTTTAATAAAAACCAGATTTTAGACCGGTTTTATTGGCCCGGTAGAAAAAGAGACGTTGTCCAATACTGTCAGACCTGCCCCGACTGCCAGCTTACTGCCTCAAGATCCTCGGTTCGGAACCCTTTAGTCCCCATGCCCATCTCCTTCGGGCCTCTCTTGAAGACCAGCCGGGGACATCTGTAAATTCTAGTGTTAGTGGATTACGCTACCAGGTATCCGGAAGCCCTACCACTCTGTGCCGCCACTGCCAAGGCGGTCCCTAAGGAGCTGATGCTCCTGTTCAGTCGGATAGGGATAGCCAGGGAGGTACTCACAGACCAGGGATCCTGTTTTATGTCACGGGTGATGAAAGAACTGCTTAGCCCCCTCCAGGTACAGCAGCTCCAGACATTGTACAACCCGCAGACAGACGGGCTCGTGGAACATTTTAACAAAACACTAAAAGAAATGCTCAAGAAGGCCATGGACGCCAACGGGAAAAATTGGGACCAGCCCCTGCCCCATGTCCTGCTCACAGTCCGTGAAGTGCACTAAGCCTCCAAGGGTTTCTCTCCCTTCGAGCTGCTGTGCAGGAGAAGACCAAAGGTACTCCTCGACCTTGCCGAGGAGGCGTGGGAGAGTCGGCCATCCCCTCATCATAGAGCAGGTACGGGACCACATGGTGCAGGTCTGGCCCATCGTCCATCGACCATCTCCGACAGGCCCAGAAAGCTCAAGCCCGGGTCTACAACCGGGGAGCCCGGCTGCGCATATTTCGGCCCGGCGACCTTGTCCTGGTACTCATACCAACGGCAAAGTGCAAGTTCTTGGCCAAGTGGCAGGGGCCCTACGAGGTGGTCGACAGGGTGGGGGAGGTGAACTACAGGGTACGGCAGCCCGGGAGAGGCAAACCGAACCAACTTCACCACATCAACCTGCTGAAGCAGTGGCGGACTGGAGCTAACCCACCGGCACCCCTGTGGTTCTGGCCACCCGACGCGACATACTGGTGGTTCCCGTGGGAGAGAAGACCTCAGCCCAGCCCAGAAGCAAGACCTTGAGGAAGTCATCCTACAGTACCAGGATGCCTTTTCAGAAGTACCCGGGAGGATCACGGTCGCCCAACATGACAGAATTAGATTTTGCAACGACTTTCGGAGACTCCATGAGGTTAGGGTTAGGGTTTCGGACTTTGACGCCTACTGAATTCAGCGCAACGGTCTCGAATGGATAGGTGATGAGGTGGTTCCTGGCCCTCCAGAGTTTCAGGTTCCAGGTGGACCACAGGCTGGGCAGGGAACATGTCAACGACGACACTCTCCGAGATGCCTCTCTTTGGCCAGTCAGAGACACCCCGAGGCTTCAACCAGTGGTGGAAGAGTGTAGCAACCCGATCCCAACCCCTCAGGCCAGGTGGCCCAGGGGAGAGGTGGTGTGGATGGCATATACAGCCAATATTCTACCAGTCGGAGCCAGAGAGAGCGTCCATTACGTCACCCTAATCAGCGCAATGGAGAACACCTTCGGCGGAGGACGCGGAAGACCAGGTACCCCTTCAAAAGGCTGAGACATGTTCTCTTAGGCAGAGAACGGGGAGCCCGAGCAGAAGCCAGGGGAACCTCCAGGACCTGATACGGACGGGTAAACGAGTGGATCTAGCAGATCTTTTCCCAGCGGTCCCGAGGGAACCTGCACACCGGAGAGACAATCACCCGGACTCTAGTTTATCCCACGTTGGGCACCAACCCACGCAGTTTCTGTTATTCCTCGAATAAATGCCTCTTTTTGTCTTTGAACGGATCTGGGTGTTTGGTGATTCCTGAGCAACCGAGACGTTCCTGGGGCAGGGTTGCCACATATGGTGGAGAATGCAGGCAACCTGACCATGCTACGGACTACTCAGGTTTACCCACCCGCCAATGCAGAACCCGGATGGAGCCACCGCCGCGGCCGCTGCCCAGTGTCAGCAACAGGACCAAGCCCAAGACATTCCTGGGGCAGGGTCGCCACACTACGCGTCATACACGTGTGCAGTGTTGGGAAAGTTCACTTTCTACGTGAACTAGTTCATAGTTCAGTTCACAAATTTTAAAATGAACTAGTTCAGTTAAACGTTTATGATTCCAAATTTTTAACTAAGTTCACAGTTCCAACTAACTTCATACTTTTTTTTTTCAATATGTTGCTACAACCAAATGTAAACAGCCCCCCTTTCAGTTTCCGGTTAACAAGCAATGATTCTAGGAGGTATTCTAGTCCGCTGAGCTATGAGCCAGAGAGCTAACATTATGGATTGTTCATATTTATAATTCGAAATTCGTCCCAGCCTTTATACCACAGATACTCTAGGATCTTATAGCATATAACCGCGTTGTCTGATTACAGTGGAAATTCATTTTTCACAATTTACCTAGCTCTCGTTTTGAAGAAATAATCAATGCACCATTTGTTTCAATGGGAATCGCGATGGTCTATACTTTCAACATAAAGTGTATTTATTTAGAATTTTGAATTCGTTCCCAGCCATTATACCCCAGATACTATAGGATCTAATCCCACATAACCACGATTTTCTGATTACAGTTTAATTGTAACAGTAAGCTGACAACACCACAGCTGTAAATTAACCACATGGAGATTAACCATGGCAACCGGTTAAACAAAATTTCTTTTTGCGATTCATTCTGCGCGCCGTGTTGAATAAACAAATAATCCCCCTATTGAACGAAATTGAACCGAGTGAGTGTGCCATTCACAGACACCTGAATGAACGAGTTCACAACGTTCATCAGGCAGTAATACAGTACGTGCAGTTCACATTCACCCAAAATATGAAGGAGTTCATGAACTATCCTTCAATGAACGCGTTCAGGCACAGCACTGCACGCGTGACCTTGTTTATACAAGGTCTCGACCTGTGTGGAGCCTGAGCAGACATATCCACATTGTGTACCGCCACTGGCAGTCAGGAAGGAATGAAACAGAGCTAGCATAGCTCGGCTGGGTGTTTAGTGAGTTGGAGGGTTTTTGGGAGTGTCATTAGTAAAACTATTGTAAACAAAGTGAGATGCAAAGGCTGGCCAGCATTTTTATTTGTAGAATACATCAGTTACAGGATGTGATGTTATTGATAACATTATTGGAATCACTATCGATCAGCGTTGACTACACATATGTCAAAGTCATTTTAAGCAAATAAAATCGTATTAATGTTATGTAATTAACTTGTTTGTTTTGACATGAAAATATGATACAAAGAAAAAAATATATGCAATGGGAAAATATCACAATATAAAAAGAAAATATCTCAATATAACAGAAAAAGATCTGAATATAACTAGAAAAGATTTCAATATAGTGGGTAAAATGATCCCATAATGAGAAAACATCTCATTATGTGCCTTCTTCAATTTGTATTTTTTCCACTATGGTAGCAGAGCTGTAAGAAACCCCATGTCCCTTGGCAGTTTTTCTCAGCCTTGTACAGATAAAGTAAAGGTTGGAGCAATCCCACCCGACACTGTCAGATCAACCCAGTCTCACGTAAATATATTTACGTGACACTGTCACGTCATTTAATCTATTCATTCGTGATCTGGGACACGTGTAATTTCAATTTTTTTCATGCCAAAAGCACAAATTTCTAACAATATGACAGCTTTTGGTCACCCGTTTCTACTTTCACCTTTGATTCTGAGAAATTGTGACAATTCAGATATATTTAATGCAGGTGCGCTGCTCTGTAGGCAAACCACTACAGAAAAAAAGGTAGCTGCATCATCTCTTCTTTTTCGAATGAGTTTGAAATTTGTGCTTTTGGCACGAAAAAAATTAAATTACGTCTCCCAGATCACGAATTAATAGATTAAATGACGTGACGTGACAGTGTCACATATTTCCGTGAGACTGGGTTGGTCAGATACATAAGGATAATACAGATAATGGAAGATATGCCGAAACGAAATAATATTGTAAGACAAGATAACCAATGAGGTCAAATAAGTAACCAAAAATATCCCCAGATTCAATAAAATGATGTTGAAGTCTCTTCATGTTATTACCCCCCGTCCTCTCTGTCTCTATTGGCCCTGGCTGCTTCAGGGACCAAACAACTGACAAACAACACAAAAACAGAATACAATTACAGACAGTGTTATGAAAAATGTATTATATTAGGGTGTATTATAGTGAGAATATTTCCAAATCCTCGACAAGTTTACCGACATGGTGAACCACATCAGACCACTGCCGAAAACTCTGAATCTTGGCAGTAATGATTATGCTGCCCCATTGCAGCGGTGAATAAAATAATCCCAACATTTTTTGCAAGTGTGCCAATGATCCTCCCGCGTGCCAGTGGTGGCCCGGGTGCTTAGGATTGCCGGACCCTGGTTTAGATCATATCAAGTAAATACTCGCCTCCCACACGCACCACCAGATGTCCCACACGGTCAACACAGAGTAAGCAGGCTAAACTGAATTAAAGTGGTTGAGATAGTACTAGCTGTGTACAAAAACACGACATTGTTAAACACAGAATTATGCTTAAAATTTTATACAATCATTTCACTTTGTGATTCAAGAAGCACTATCATGTAGGCCTACTGTAATGCAAAACGGACAATACAACTGGTATTAAAACTTTCAACATTAATGATGTGAATTTGTAAGGAAAATGGGAATTTAAACCACGTCATTGAGGAAAGGGGGTTCCCAATCAGGAAGTGGATACAAGTCATAGTCATCAGGATCACTGTAAGATAAGAGCTGAAACTGGGCTATCTGATGGGTGATTCCACGTTCTATGGCTCTCATCATGAGGCCTCAGGCACAAAGAATTATACAAAATCCGCATAGCCTAAGCAAGGCAATAGAAGTTATGAGAGCGGCCACAATGATGGGTTTCCATCCTCCAAACATTGAGTCCAACCATGCCCACATCCCAGATTTCTCATAGCCAGAGTGTTTCTAGATATAGCTGTGTATCTAACATATTCTAACCAACGATTGAATGAGGGGTGGAACGCCTGATACTGTTTAACCTATAAAGGGTTCTGTCATGACAGTCAAGATTGGTTGGGGAAATGTGAAAATATTTCCTTATAACATCAAAATTATGGTTATGTTAAGTTGCGACGTGCAAGATTGAGTTCCTTCCAGTTAGTAGGTTTCAGACTTTCAACATAAAACCTTCAATAATTCTGTCCACTCTACCTGCCTGTGAAACGGTTTCACTCTAACTAGCATAGCTTGGCTTGGTATGTAGTGTGAGTTGGATAAGTTTTAGGAGCGCCTATAATAAAACGTCATATGGGCTGGCCCAGCATTTTTGTTTGTATAATACATCAGTTACAGGATGATATTTTTTTGATAACATTAATGAAATCACAATCGATCAGCATTGACAGATATATCCAGGTCATTTTATACTAATAACATCTTATTTTTGTTTGTGTAATTTACTTAATGTTTTAGCAAGAAAATGTAATGCAAAGAAAAAAACTCAATATATCAGGAAACAAACTCAATGTAACGAAAAAAGATTGCAATAAAACAAGAAAAGTAACAGAAAAAGATTTCAAATATGACAGGAAAATCACTTTGATATAATGTAAAAAATATCTTATATTATCATGGGAAAAATATTATCTCATGATGAGAAAACATTGTAACCAAGTTCCTGTATATCTTTTTTAATTTTTAATGTTTCCATCCTTATGGTTGCATTGTGCAAATCAGGGAAAAAATATCTCATGATGAGAAAACATTGTAACAAGTTCCTGTATCTATTTTTAATTTTCCCTTATGGTTGCATTGCCATGAGAACCCCATGTCCTAGGCAGTTTCCCAGCCTTGTACAGATAAAGTAAAGGTTGGGCAATCCCACCCAACACCGTCAGACCGATAGCAGGATAATAAAGATAAAAGAAGATATTCTGAGAAAAAGTAGCTCTTAAAGACAAGACGACCAATGTGGGCAAATAAGAAACCAGAAGTATCCATAGATTCAATGAAATGATGTTAAAGGCTCTTCTCTTCATATTGTTACCCCCTGTCCTCTCTGTCTCTGCTGGCCCTGGCTGCTTCAGGGACCAAAGAACTGACAAACAACAGAAAATATTTACAGACAGTGTCATGGAAAAACTAAGTGTTGTAATGAGAAGATTTCTAGGATCAACTTTCCAATTGCTCGACAAGTTGACCGATATGGCGAACCACATCAGACCACTGCAGAGTACTCTGAATCTAAGGGGCTTGAACCTGTAAAAGATCACATGAAACAACACAGCATGTGATTTTTATTGAATCAAAGAAAGTCTCAGCATTTTAGGCCTTACTTTACGTGAAACAGAAAATGTTACTGGTTACCTGATGAAGGTCAAAGGGTGAACGACAGCCAGGTAGCGCCTCAACACAGATGGAGCCACTGGAACAGGGGTACGGCCGAACCATATAATAACACCAAAAGTTTCAATAATCAGGATTTGTGAACAGCCCAGGCCATCACCAGCAGGGTTCAAACCAAGCAGTATAATTGCAAAAGGACTCCCCAACAGGAATTATGGTCTCACATAATTGCCATATTTAGATGGAAAAACTCCAGCCGCCAATGAATCTTTAGTTCCATGAGTGATAAGCCACATCACCCAAAGGTTGGCTGGAAGGCAAACAAAAATGTAAGGAAGCAAAAAGGTGCATAACATTCCTTGGATGTATGTTGTGAGTGCTGGTGATGGAATTCCACAATTTAAGAAGGTTGAATTTGTCGTGGAGTTGTCAGAGGAGGAATTGTTATATTCTGGAAACATGATCATCGTCCAAAGTGCTCCTGTTTGGGTCCGGAAAAGAGATTCACGGTTGACTTGGCTGATCTTCAAGCATTTAAATGTTCAGCAAAAAGTTATCTTCATAGTTGTTACAATTTTTTATTACTCTTTTAAACCTTCTTTGAGGAAAAATAATTATAATTAAGATATATATAATAATTTTGAATGACTTGAATGATAAGGTCTAACAAACAAAAACCGAATTATGACTTTACTGCTTTGAGTTATCTTGAAATACAAATTTCTAAATGTCCAAAATTGGACAAAATGGTCTCTAGTAAAGCCTTTCTGTTTCAGCTCAACTCTTCCTCCGACTAATGGAACACAGATCGACATTTTATATTCATCTGTCACACATTGGAAAAATTGTTTGTTGTTATAACTAGACAAAAATCACATGCAAATACAACATTTTTACCTCTATTTAAATAAAAAAAGAAAATCAACCTCAGGCAATGAATGTGTCTGCACTGAATCAGGCAGATTGTGCGCACAATCCTTTGTGGGAATAGTCTGCAGTACATGTAGATCTATAAGAAATATTTTTGATAATTGTGGTTCTTACAGATAGGGCTGTAGCTAGAGTTAAAAAAAATAGTGAGGTTCTTGGCTCGGGCACAGAGTCGCGCCTGCACTACCAGTTGTCAAACGGTGGACACAAAAGTAACTGGTCTAAACTGAAAACAAAAAAATCTGAAGTGAAGAGACACAAAATGCACTTAGTTATTATTATCTAAAATGTTATTTAGTTTCCATTTTTATAATTAGCTCTAAACAAATGACTTAGGTGCTTACCTCGGTGACCTCATAGCTGACTTTGGGCAAGCTCACAGATTTCGCAAAATGAAGACTGTCTGGTAGACCAACGACCATGTAAGGAGGCAGAAGACATCATTCCTTGGATATATTTTGGTACATGTATTGCTGGTGGTGCAATTTGACACTTTCCATCACATAATTTTGTTGTTGTTGTAACACTGCTGAAATTGGACGACAGCATCTGTCAATCAAATCCCCTGAGCCAATTGGTTGCAGTCAGCAGCCAACAGGCAACGACCGCCTTTCCCCAGGTGAACTAACAGGTGAACAGGTAATGAAGGAGTCAGTCAAAAGGCAGCAGGACAGTCATTCCAAAACTAGTCAAGGAGAAGTTTTGAAAGAGAAGCTACTGTTTTCAACCCTGGACAGAAAGCCAAACTTACCTTTACTGAGACCTTAAGCTCCCGAGGATCTGATGTGGTGCGGCTGAGGAGGAATATTTCAATACTCAACACTGGTGAGACCTCCACAATGGAACACTGGATTAACCTGCTAGTCCCAAATTGAGCAGACTTGTGATTTTCTCACCTGTTTGCCTAAACAGTTCAGGCCCTATTGCCGGAGCAGAGAAGATGGCGAGCTAAAGGAGCAACCTGAAAACACTCAAAACAATTGCCTCAAGCCTGGCTGTCTGGTTTGGTAGGATTTCCCCTTCCTAAGTAAGCATTTGAATTCTTCGATCATTCGGCACACACAACAAATCAAATAACTGCAGTACATGATATGGTTTGGGTGCATTGATTTGTTTGGTTGATTTGATTTATTAAATATAATTGGAATGTTTATTTTGTTGTATGGAGGGTAAAAGGTGCCTTTAAGACTAAGGGCCCTTATTTTTAACCGGTTCTGAAATCGCAAGTGGAAAAGCGCAAAGCGCAAGTAGCTTTTGTGGGCGGTTTCTACGGCCGCTATCGGCTATTTTACAGGCGGGATAAAATGACACTTCCGCCGCGGTGCAAGTGTCAAAAGGGTTTGTTCTGAAGCAGCCTCCTAAATTACCCGTATGGTGTGGTTTTGGGCGTAACGTGCAATGAACCAATCAGAGCGTTTTTTCGCATCCCCTTTAAGAACGATCGGCGCATGTTCCATGGCGGGTTGCTATTATGATAGCGGGTTTTGCCAGGCGCACGCAATGAAAGGCTTCACCACAAGAAATACCGATGTGCTTGTCAGAGCAGTCAAAGGAACGCGACTTGGCTTTATATTGGGGATGGGGAGAAACCCACCCAAAATTGTTTTCCGTGAAAGCGGCTTGGGAGGAAATCGCCCGTGTAATTGTTTCAGCAGGACAAAATATTCTTTTATATATTATTATTATTATTTTTATATTATTTTATCTTTATGGACACCACAATGATTTTCCTTGTGTGGTAATATTTTATTGTCCTTGTAATTATGTATGGTTTGCAAAAATGGGAACTGCTGTCCGTGTAGATGAGAGAAGCAAAGTGTATTGCGCGAGGTGCACAAGCAATCCGTATGCGGCATGTATGCATGCGCCCTTAAAATGCATCTGAACAACGCGCCACTGACTTTTAGACCAGGTATTTTCCTGGTCCGTCAGTAGCGCAATGGTTTTCAGAAACGTTCCAAAAATTACCGTTTGCGCCCGAACACGCCTCCTCCTTCCGCCGAACCGCCCCTTGGGGCGCAAGATCATTCCCTTATTTTAACGGCGAGTTGGCGCTGGTGGCAAAAGAACGCTCTGCGCCAGTTGTAAACTAGCAACGACACATGCCGCCAGTGACTAAGTCACTTGCGCCGGATGCCAAGATAGGCCCTAACTGTGAAATAACCTTAAGATGAAATGCCTGATATTTTATTTATGTTGCGAATCTTCCTTTGATTTAGTTCAAGGTTTTTGTTATTTGTATAAGTGAACTGGGATCAACCAGGATTCAGGGGC
>OLKM01004094.1:0-25506 GCA_900291075.1 Melanogrammus aeglefinus | reverse complement strand
TCTCTTTTACCTCAGACCTAACTTATTTGAGCGACTCGAGGAGCTCGAGAGACACCATGCGTTAACCAATCTCTCTTTCCCTCTGGGGTTTGCCATCAACTGGAGAAGGCTTGCCGCTCCCCGGCAGCAGTAGCTTACTTGGGGCTTGGTGCTGATCGGCGCCATACAGCGAGCTTCGCCTCCTCGGCGAGACGCCATCCTGTTGCACTCTCCGGCTTTCGCTCTCGTCTCAGCACGATGACCTGCGTCGTCGCCACCATACGCTCCTGTTGGGGCTGATGCAGCCGCAATCCCGTGGTCCCTGGGGTCTGGCTCTTTATGCGCAGCTCGCCGGTGGTTTGCTCGCCAACGGTTGGACCCCTGCGACACAAGTTCAGGTGGTCCTCCACCCCGTTCATTTGCAAGTGGGATATGGGGAACCTCCCCCGCCCTTCTCAGGGTGTTTCTGGGCAGATACGTCTTACGTTTTGGTCTTCGACGCACGCCTCGTTGACGGGTTGGGGAGGAACGTGCTCTCTCCACTCGGTGGGAGGCGAGTGGCGCACGTCCCCCTATCAGCACTATATGTGCTGGAAACTTGTCGCTGGTGAGGAAAGTACTTGCATTTCTTTCACCTGGTGCGTGGTCGACGTTCGATAGGGACAGACAGTGTTTCGGCGCGGCGTACATAAACCAAACAGGGGAGTGCGTTTCCTCTCTCTCACAGAGGGCGGTCGAGCTCTGGCTTTGGCTCATCAGTATCTCTTCAGTCTGAGGGCCCTGGCAATCGGGGGCGCACAGAACTTGGGCGACTCATGTCTCGCGGCGGTGGGGGGTTCCGCCGCGACCGAGGGCGGTTACATCCCCACACTTCAGACTGATCTGCAGATGTTCGGGATGTAGCGTGGACCTGTTCAGCGCTGCAGGAAACACACCTGCAGGATGTGGTTCTCTCTCTCTGATACCGCTCGGACTTCTTCCCCCGTTGGGGTGGAGGCGCAACACCTTGGCCTCGGTCTCTTGTAGCGTTCCATCCGCTCCAGCTGCATCTTCCTTTCTGGAGCGGCGTCCAGACAGATGAATGTCGCCTGATTATATTTTTTTTTGGTTCTTTGTGCTCCGGAGACCGTTAGCCTGTGGTTTCCAGAGTGGCGCGCTCTGACGGACGGCGCGTGGCGGTACCGTTCAGCCGGTGCGCTTTCGCAGACCATGGGACGGTGCACCACCGCCATATACGGACGGCTGCTTGGTCTGGCTGCTGAGAGGGTTGATCCTGCAGGGCAAGGTTTGCTGAGGGTTATCACACTAAGTCCAGTGTCGTGCGCCTGCTACTTCTTCCTCTATGCGGGAAGTGGGCGTCTTTCTTGTTGGTGTTGACAGGAACACGTGTCCCTCCCATGCGAGGGGGAAGCGTGCTGCTTTTGCTGCAGCACTATTGAGAAGTTGGCCTTGTTCCACTATCAAGGTCTTGCGGCAGTGTTCATGGCCAGCAGGTTGATGGTGACGATCTTCACCATCACTGTCAAGGGTTATGCGTGGGCCTGACGGGTTAGGCCTGTTTGCGGTGCTTACACTACGCTGGCCTCCCACGTGTTGCGCGGTTGTCCAGTGGCCGCCTTGAGCCTCTTTCAGGCCCTTTGGATGCCCTGTCCTTTAGACGGCGCTCTTATTGGCTTTGGTTTCTGCCAAACGAGCTGTGAGCTACGCTCTGTCTGTTCAGCCCGAGCTGCTTGTTGCTAGCGAGGACAGCTCCTTGCGCGTGCTCAGACTAATGCTGCGTTCTCCTAAAACTTAATCAGTTCTTTCGTCGAGAGATATTCGATGCTTAATGCTTTTCACCCCCTGGCCTCATTCTATGGCGAGGCGAGTTGCATTCCTGTGCCCGGGCGGCGCTGGTATGTATGTGAACGTCGGGCGTTCCGCTCACACAACGTTGTTTGTGTTTATAGCGACGCTAGGCAGGGCGCGCTCTCTCTAACAGCGTTTTCCGCTGGATATGTGAAGTGTGCTTAGCCTATGCTCACAGGATCACTCGACACGGGGCGTGGCTGGCTGTCGACGGTGGCTCTGCCACGGCGTTCGGTGGAGACATTTGCGCGGTGCGTCTTGGTTCCTCCCCCGGGGCCACTTTGTCGTTTTTACATGTTAGACATGTCCAGGGCTCACGCGCAACTCGTGTGTGATCCGGGTCCTTTTGACTGCTTAGGTCTTGAGGACCCTTATCCGCCAGTATTTCTCTCCTGCTCAAATTGCGAAAGCGGAGTAGAGAGGTTCCTATTGGCTCGCCCATTGCGATTGTTTTGTCTGCCAGGGTGGCAACTCCCGCGTGTTTAAATTAAAAAACGGACGAGGAAGCTCCTTATGGAGAGTGACTTCTTAGCCGCCCCGGTGTGGCGGACCTAATGGAAACCGTGTTACTCGCTCTTCCTTTCGCTGTTCAAATGGATTTCATGAGGACGGATTTGGGCCGGAGTCCTTTGCGAGACTGACTTTTTTACGCTTGATTTCATCGCCTTGCTTGATTAGGGGGAATTAGTTTTTTTGATAAGCTGTTGTTTTTTGCACATCCGGCTTTGTTGCGTCTTATTGCCCTGGTGACTAAGTATTTTGGGACTGGGTCCAGAAGGAGTACATGGATTCGGGCTGCGCTCGCAGCTTCCCTTAAGCCATAAGGCGAAGCCTAGACGGCGTAGCCTACATGAAAAGGAACGATAGTCATGATATTATAACTCTAGTTCTATGTTGTAGGCGTAGCCGTCTAGTTTCCCAGCAGCTGCTTTTGACTCCAATGCTGAAAGAATTAGCATGGAGAAATGAGGCGGCGGCTTGCGCCCCTTTTATTACACGTGCCGTGGGGTAATGTGGAATGTGGGCGGGGCCACGTTTGACTGGTGCTGCATAGTTGAAATTCTTCAGTCGCGCCGAGCACGCGCAGGGACCAAGCCCATAAGGCGAAGCCTAGACGGCTACGCCTACAATCATATAGAACTAGAGTTATAATATTCATAACTATCGTTTAAAGGTTGGCTGAGCAAATGATGGTGGTGAAGGCCGAGTCCAGGAAGATGTGCCTCCCTGTCCAGTGAAAAAAAGAAAGCTGCTGTCCATGAAAAAAGAAGAAAGATGATGGCCTCAGCTCCTCGGCGAGGATTACGCAGAGCCAGCGACAACAGGGGTCGATGAGGTTATACGGCACACCGCGGAGTCATGCATCTCCCTCACCAGCGACCCACTTGTTGTGTTGGGACGACGAAACCGATCATATTTTATCCCAAGCTGGCCAAACATTGCCTTTAGTATGTACTGTGTGTCCCAGCTACATCAGTTCCTGCAGAGAGAGTCTTCTTAGCTGCAGGACTGATCATCAACAGACTAAGGAGTCGGCTCTCAACCGAGCATGTCGACATGCTAATCTCATTAAATAAAAATTAATAGGCGGGCATCACACACACACAAACGCACACACATGTTTGTACACTTTAATGTTAGATTATTGTTTTTTACACTTTAGAGTTTGTATACTGATGTTCATTCATTTAAACTGTGAAGTTGCATTAAAATAGCGTTTATTATTATTAGTTTGATGGTTTGACAATCAAATAATCCTTGATTTAGGCCTCAATTTAGGCTTTGATTGATTTATTTTTGCCATTACGTGACGGACTCAGGGACTGCGCAAAGCCGGAGGCTATAGTTCATTCGCGGCGCTTTTTTTTACATTTAAAAATGTATCTTGCACAAGTTTGTAAAGGAAGATTAGATAAGAGTTCAAACTAATTGTTATTGCTTGCTTGCTTATAATAGGATGGGTAGTCTATTTGTTTTTGCTAGACTGTTGTGAGTCTGTTAAACAAACATTGAATTTAGGCTATTGTTCAATAAATCAACTATTAACTTCGTTAATATGGTTTTTGTATGGACATTTCGATTTATTGGACACGTATTGTTTAAATAGAAATCATATAAAGTGTACACTTATTTGGGTTGTGCCGGTTTCTTCAGCTTTTTAGATAAAGGCGATCAAGTTTCACTCACGTGCATCCACATAACCATCCACATTAAAATGCTGTGGTTTTTTTTATTCTACAATGGGGCTTTTTTATGTAGTAATGAATCCAACCACACACCAGCTTCTATACATTTTTATTTTATTTGCTAGGACGTGGAAGAAACACGAAAGCATAAGCACCGCTAATTAATTATTAAAAATAAATAAACCCCGGGGTATAAATGCGCTCCGTCCAGAGGGGAAACTTTTTTTTCCCAGTCATGAACTCATATGTGCAACTCCAATCTACTCTTATTAACCACCTGATATTTTGTCTGACGACACTGTGTCGGCAATGCGCTGTCTGATGGACAGAGCGCATTTATGAGTCATACTGTAAGCCTATATTTTATTATTCGGGTACTCGATTCGGACCAGGTTCGGGTACTCGGTTAGAAAATTCCTCGAAATGCCCATCCCTAGTAGAGGGAGGCTAGTATAGCTTGGAAAACGGTTGAAAAATTGCATCGGTCCATGAAAACATCCAGCACAAAGTACTTGTTTTCAACACCTGTAATGAAAGATAACATAAAGAAAACTACTATTAGTTATTTAAACCTAAATGTGCAGTATATTCTACTCAACTTATTTTAACCTGAAATAATATTCTGACAAAATAAGTGTTTATTTAAAGCAAAGAAAATACTGCAAAATACAGCTGCAGACATTATGCATTACTATTATTTCAACAGAAGAGGTCGTCCTAATCATATTTTACATGGGGACAATAAACATAGCAGAGAGTACAAAAACAACGCCATAGAGTGGCTAAGTCACGCCCCTTCCGGTAGAGCCCATGGGATCTATGAGATTGAAAAATATGAATGGGTTTCAATGGAGAGAAAGTAATTATTTTCTGGTCCCAGTCTTTATATGCCCTGGATTACACATATGTTTGTGGATTTAAATTTATAATTTTTTATGTAAAGAAAACTAAAAAAGTTTGAAGAAGTTTGATAATGTTAGGTTTTGTGTGAGGCCACTTTGAACTACAGCTCGAATGATATAACGTCACCACCACTCTGGTACAGGCATGTCAATCTCTCTGCTCCACTTAACCGCTTTTTTCCAAGGGGAAGATAACAGCATAGAAAGAGGTGAAAACCATTATGTTTTATCTACAGCCTTTAACTGAACAATTGCACAATAAACGGTCAAACTCTTGACATGAAAAATTATAATTTAAATCCACAGCATATAAAGTGGACCAGAAAATAATTACTTTCTCTCCATTGAAACCCATTCATATTTTCTCTACCGGAAGGGGCGTGACTTCGCCACTCTATTGCAACAATATATTAACAGGCTGCCAAGTTAACTCACCAATGACAATGTTTAGGACGCTACAATCCCGTGCATCCGTTGTTTCATCCACAACCACAGCGAACTTCTTCCCTCTGATCTGGTTTAAAACAGCAGTCATGTGTTGATCAAACACTCGAAGCAGGTGAGTCTGGCGGAGGCTAATCGCATTTTGAAGCAGCGCTTCTCCCAAGTGTGGGAAATACCCGTTCATATTCGGGGGGGTCCCCATTTCCCGATTTTTGTGCAATACCGATCTAAATGTTGTCAATATGCAGTAGGCGTATCATTACAATATTTCATGAATGCGAGCCAAGACAGTCTATGTCCTACATGACATCACACACGCACACACTAACACTTTTTGATAATCCGACATACTGACATACAGTATTCATAGCAACACTGACATAGGAGGTTGCATTGGCTAAAGTTGTTTGGATACACATTGTTTTATAACAAGATGCAAAGTTGTGCATTACAATGCAGACACGAC
Source organism: Melanogrammus aeglefinus (assembly GCA_900291075.1). Classification (NCBI taxonomy): domain Eukaryota; kingdom Metazoa; phylum Chordata; class Actinopteri; order Gadiformes; family Gadidae; genus Melanogrammus; species Melanogrammus aeglefinus. The sequence continues at coordinate 19,681 of OLKM01004094.1, read as the reverse complement.
AATAATTGGCACCAATCATCAACTGAATAAATGCCGCTTAATAAATCGGAGACTGGCACGCAATACGTGCACTTGCAAATGAGAGCCTGCAGTGTATGACCGATCGTGTAACATTATTAAACCATCAGCATCCTGTCAGCACCAAGATTCTAAATGCCTCAAAATTCGAGCTTTGAGCATCATGACCAAATTTAACTCCGGTAATCGCTTAGTTAGAGATGCAATCACTGATTCATAAAACCGAGACCTGTTTATTTTTGCACTGCCTTCACTCAGCTCGCACCCTTAAAAAGGCCAGATGAGACGGACTGTTGGGCCTTCTTGGTTGATTTTACCCCACCAGATGTCTTCATGGTCGCCAAAACATTAATAGTTTGTTCGATGGCGAGACTTGAATCCACAAGTGACATTTCTCTTTTCTGCAGCTTGAGAGACAGGCCCTGGAGTTCACGCAGGATGTCTTTCATGACAGCCAAATCTTCCACAAATCCTGAGTTAGCAAGGTGCTTCAGAAGTCCCTTATATTTTTGCCTTTCAAGATCATTGCGTGATGTGTCCTCACTGGCTGTTTTGAAATGGTGTGCTAGTGCGGGGAAATCTTTCCATACTGCCTTAACTGTTTTAAAGCTGCTGGCAACCCATCTGATGCATATTTGACCTATTTTCAGTATTTCAATGTCGAGCTCGACCGCTGCTTCTCTAAGCAATCTGGCCTTCCTGGTTGACTGATTGTAAAAGGAGTATAACTTTGAAATAAAGAACTCAAACTGATCTTTACATCTTTAAGAGCATCTTTGACAGCCAGTTCTAATCTATGCGCAAGGCAGTGAACAGACTGCACGTTCGGAAACTTTTCCTTGAGTCTAACGACAAGCCCACTTGCTTTTCCTTTCAGCACCGCAGCTCCATCGGTGGCAATGCTTATCAGGTGCGTCTTCAAAATGCATCATCCATTCCCGCTTTAAGTAGACTCACCATCATCGAGTTAAAAATGGATTCAGCATCGACCCCATCTGTAAGTTCCACTAGATCCAGGAAAACAATCTCTACATTCCCCTTGCCGCTGACATCACATCTTACGTAGAGTATAGATATGCCATGAATGGTGCTTTCGTCAAATGTGATTGACACACGTGTATCCATTTCTTTCACACTGCAGACAAATTTGCGGCCCATTTCCTTGACAAAGTGACTGATTATTTCTGCGCATGCATGGTCAGATTTGTGGATATTACCAACTTTGATTCCATTTAGCTCCTGTATTGTCATTAGTGGGTTGAGCTTTTTGTAGGACAGCCTTTCTTTTGCCACGGTGTAAGCTGTTCTGAACGATACTGTGGTTGTCTTGAGTAACTCGGACTGTATGTCAATGAACGTGTTCGGGGGGTGTCTATCCCTTTCATCTGCGCTATTTCCACTGACCTTGTGTGGGCCTAATGGCGCATTTCCACTACCACGGCTCGGCTCGATACGGCTTGACACGGCTCGGCTCGGCTCGGTTTGGTTGTGTTTCCATTACAACTGGCGCCTCCTCGACATGGGCGGGGTCGTCATAACACGGCTGCGCGAAACCGCTGTGACGTCATTTACACGGCGCCGAGCAACGTACAAATCCGGAAGACCAGAACAACAACGCGTGGTGCCGTCGAGCTCCCTCTGAATCCGTTATTCGGCAACCAGAGTCAGGAACGTCTCCACCGACCAAGGAGTGGATTTTTTCTGAGAAGCCATCTCGTTCCAAGTCAAAAAGCAGTAAAAAGTGGTGTCTTGTCTCGCATCTTGTTTTTATTTACATTCTCGGCGGTCGTCGCGCGGTTATGACGCTTCCAGTGACGACACTCATCGGCCAATCAGTGGAAGGCAGTCGGCTGACGTCCCGTTTTAGTAACGCTTCGGCTCGCTTGGAACCACGGCTGAGGTGATACCAAAATGTACCCGGTTGTAGGTACTGCGTGCTAGTGGAAACACGCAAATAGCGCGCCGAGCCGAGCCGTACCGAGTCGAGCCATGCTAGTGGAAATGCGCCATAATAACTGTCCCTGTGTTTGTATATTTTCTTCCGTAGCCTCTTTGCTTCAGAGCTCGTAACATCACCGTTGATCCATTCTTCTGCGAGGTGTACACCCACTCCCTTTTCTGACAGTAGTAACGTTTTTGAAATTCTACAGACTAAAACACCCCAATTTTCCTGCCTTAATGTCAAACCAAGCATTGTGATCTTTCCATTTGCCCACCTGCTTCAGTGTCCAACCAGCCGGCAAGTCACTTGTGCTAGCAGCAGTAGTAGTTAAAGTTTCGGAGCACTTAGCCTCAAATTCACGTTGTTCTTCTTCTGGGGAGCCGGGTGGGAGAGGATCGTCTGTTCTTGCCACTGTACAAGCATCGTCTTTAGGCTCCTCTTCATCTCTGAGTGCCACCTTTTTGGATGTGAATCCCAAGTGTGTGAGTGATACATTCACGCGCTTTTGCTCGTTAGCCATTTTTAGTATAACTCAACAGTTATACTAGTCTTTACTCTGTTTGGCACGCATGGCTAATTTGCATAGAGCACAGGACTGGCTGGCTCCGCTTGGCAAAAAATAGAAAATGTTTTGAATTCTGAATACTGGACATGGTGAGCATAAAACATTAAAGTGACCATCAATATATATATACAGTATATATTTTATTTTTTTTTGACAAAATTTCAACTTCTTCGGCTTCTTGTTAGGAGCGGGAGCGGGACCTATTGTTTGCCTTCCCGCCACCTAGGCTGGAGTGCTTGACCGGGATTTTTTTTAATATTATTGTGGGAGTGACTGCTAAACATTGTGACGTTAATGTCAACTGTGTTGTTTCCCTTTTCCCTCGAAACTGAATTTCACCAAAATAATGGCGAATTCCGCTGCATTCCGTGTTATCAGTAGATTCCGTTTTTATTGTCCGTTTCCGTGATTCCGTCCGCATTTTCGTTATCGCGGAAATAATTGGGCCCTACCAAGGAGCTTCATCAGACCCATGTCAAACAAGCCCAAGATACAGGTACAAGTTGTTGTGGAGTGAAAAGGGAATGCATCTTCTCAAAAAAACCTGTCACATTTTCACGTCATCTTTGGCTATCCACCCGATCTTGCCCTTCTTGATCTTTTTGAGAGTATAATCCCAGCAGAAATGGCTTGTTGCTTAGGAGTGCTTATATCTAGAAAGCTATTTACATTTGCTGACCTGAACAATGCCATTCTGAAGTTTCCCTACAAATGGACTGACAGGGCAAACAAACCACATTTAGTGTCACAAACATTCTTTAGCAGGAAAACTGGGGGGAAACACTCATACCTTTTTTGGTTGGATCCCTTGTACCTGAAGATGAGCTTGCATGGCTAATTCTTATGGTTTTGAAGGACATCACAGAGCTTGTTTTTGTCCCTGTGCATAGTGATGAATCCCTGGCTTTTTTAGAAGGTAAAATCCTAGAGCACCGGCAGAGATACAAAAGAGTTGCTTCCTGACATCAGGTTGCTACCAAAACACCATTATTTGGAGCACTACCCCCAGAGGATAAGGCTGTTTGGTTCAGTTGTCGGGCAGTGCAATGCGCTTTGAGGCCAAGCATAGCTTTTTTTTAAGCAGGTTATCAGACACACTAGTTGCTACAAGAATGTTCCCCTGTAGTTAGCCTCAAAGCATCAGATGATGATTGCTTACCATCTGAGCTCTCCTTGTTTTACCAAGTCTGACCTAGAGGTCTCAGCTGTAGCAACTCTACCAGTGGACTTGCTCATGATACTGGCCCACAGAGTAGTAGGTGGATTGCCCAAATTTAGTAAAATTGACCAAATCTGCATTTTACATGAGTGTATTCTACATTGTAAAGGACCTCTGTGGTTGGTACAGAGAACATTATAGAGCATTCGAACTCAGGTGGCTCTGAGTTCGAATGCTCTGGTGGCTGGTGGCACTAGATTGGATCAGCACGCATGGTGACTTTGAAAAGGCATATTGAAATCAAAGGTGCAGTACTGCAATGGTTGAAATAAAGTGACCTCTGTCACTTTTTCGGCATGAAGACCCATAAAATAAGCCCTCCAGACAATTTTTTCCGTTGGTAAGCCGGTATGAAGCTTTCCCGGAGCATCGTTACAGCCCAAATGCCTTCCATTTTATTGGCTAGGGGCACAGCGAATGCTTCCAAATCGGCATTTGTTTAACCACTAATATTGCTCAAAATAGCACAAAACCTCTGCACTAGAGTCCCTACACACAAAATGAAGCATCAACAACTAACGTAGTACCCGGAATAAAAAGGACTGTTTTACAAGTCTGTGCCTTACCGGTACGTTCAAGTTTCCAGGAAGTCCAGACAAGTCGATAACCGGCTACTGTAAATAATATAATAGAGGCGCCAACAACTTTAACTTGACAATCTCCCCTCTTGATACTTGGCTGTTTTAAATTTGTTTTTCGATGCTATTGTATGGTAACCTGATTCTCGCCAGATGAATTTCGTTCCACCTAGCTCCACTCATCCATCTGGGATCAATCCATTGGAGAGGTGCTTTAGAAGGCTGAGCCATATCAAAAATCCTTGCAAATACTTGGATAAACCACTTGTCCGTCATCTTTATTGACGTGCTACTTCAACCACTCGCATCAAAACCAACCCGTGACGCTGATAGGAGCGTTCTCTGATGTTCTTTGAAAGAAAAAATATTTGCTAGAAAGGACAACATGGATGAAATAGCAGCATCAACGCTTTGGCGCTTGCTTCCTCGATTCGAGCCGCCATTGTTGTCTGAATCAAAACAGTCGATTCTCCGCTACGGAACATCTATAAAAAGCCCGCCCGGTGGTCCTGATTGGCTCGACCATTAAATCTTGGACCCAAATCCCTGGGAGCGAACCTAGAACCCAGACTCTAGCCAATTTATCTGGCTAGATTCAGGTTAATTGTATGGGTCTTCATGCAGAAAAAGGAATTACACATTAATGTTTTTTTTTGTATGTTGTATTGTTGGAGGGAGCCTGATATTTAGGAATTTAATTAAAAATGACTGTGCCTGTACCAATTACGCATATGAAGTTGAAGTGAAGACACAGTGTGGACTTCAGGGCACTATTATGCCGCGTTTCCACTGCAGGGTGCAGTACGGTTCGGTTCGCAAAAGGGCAGTAAGGCTTACGTTTCCACCGCCAAAAGTAGGCGTGACCCAGACTGAGCCGTACTTGTTTTGCCCTTGTCTTCACTACTTCTCCGTTGGGGTACTGAGACGCCTGAAAAGGTGCCGGAAAATTCAAGCTACACACCCCCTCCGTTGATTGGTCGACAGAATCGTCACTTCCGGGGGACGTGGGGATAAAACAAACAAACGGTACCCTGCGTTCACACCAAACGCGACATTTGTCGCCCGTTCGCGTTGTCGCCAAAGTTTTGTCGCGCCAGAAATCATAATCTGTCGCTGTGCAAATGTTGTCAAATTTGTCGCGCAACAACTTGATAACCACCATTGCCTTGTCTTTACCTTTTGTGGAAGGGAGAGTGACGTCGGTGGACCCGACACAGTCTATTCATAATATTGTAATGACCACGGAAGAGGCAGTGAATGAAGTATTGATTAGACAGAGATTTATTATGGGCCTACCTAATAAACCGTTGGAACACACAAGACCGGAAACCATAGCAACGCCGGTAAACAAACTCAGAGAAGCCCAATCCCTATGAGAGCTCCCCGCGCTACGGCCATCCGGAGGCGCACAGAGCTTTTGGCCATGATATTATACAATTATATTAAATATAGAGCTCCGGGAATCGCAAATGGCAACAATCACTTTCTCCTCCATGCTGCAGTTCACCCCGGACTGCACTGCATTGAGTTTGACGGTTGAACGCTGAGAACATGTCACGTAAAACGCTTGCTTGGGCGAACAAGGAGGTGGAGATGTTCCTCTGCATTCTCCTCTGCGCTACTATGATGTCACGATGTTTACATATCTAGCCGCGGCGATCGACATCCGGGCTACCATAAAGGGTACTATCGGCGGTGGAAACGCGACCTCGGAACTGAGCTGGGCTATACCGCCCCCTCCCTACCGGACTGAGGCAAACCGAACCACACCGCACCCTGCAGTGGAAATGTGGCATTAGACTTCAATTTATGGACGCATTGTTTGGAAATGAGTTCCTTAACCTTACCTCAATTTCAGAAGTAGAAGCCAAAGGTACTCTTAAAGTCGTTGATATGTTGAGGCCCAATACTATGCAACATGATGATAAGATGCTTACTGTTCTCAATCCAGTAGCAAATCCCCATGCATTCAGTCCTTCCTCTGTGAATGACTCTTCGTCCATGTCAGGTGCATCTGTGGATACAGATATACTGTCATTATGTGAGTCTACAAGCTCACGGTCTTCTTGGCCTGCTGTGTTTCATGTGCCAAAGTTGTACTACGATGCTGAATTAAAAATTGAGCAGGCAAGTTTAGCTTATGTTAAAAATGGCACTGTACTTATTCCAGATCCCAAATTAAAGTCATCCATCCTTGATGGTTTATCACTGACTACGTCAGTGATAAGGAGATGGATCAGGTAGATTAGTCTTGTCAAGAAGCGTCCTTGTTTGACCGAGAAAGGTTCAATCACAGGATGTGGCGGATGGAAGACCAGTGTTAAATATAAACTTTCAAATTACAGTACGCTGCTGAGGGAACTGGGCTGCCCAGAGGTGACGGTGAACTCTTCAAAAAACAAACCTGTCGGAAGGCACAGTGCAGCCTTTGGTGTCAAAAAGGCATAGAGAGCGGACGTAAATTTTTGCCCAATGTACCCATCTGAAGAAGCTGAAGAGAGTCTGGAGGCAATGCAGAAAGATCTACTTTTAGATCTAAAGAAGAGAAATAACCGGGAGATTATGAAAAAGAAAATGGCGAAGACTTTCGCCCTCAGAAGACTTGAGGTCGTATGTGATGTGCCAGTGGTGGAGAAATTCATGGCAAGGTAGCCTGCTCTATTTGCTGTCAATGACGTAAGGCTTATATACATGGTTGGTTATTCATCTTGCTTTGGTTGTTGATCTAAGGAAAGTTATGGTACCGTGGCTATGCTTTATCTCCTAGACTTTCTTGGTCGGCTGTATGTGTTATGTACGTTCTCTCTGATAATAAGTTTGAAACCTGAATCCTTTGTGCTTTTTTTGTGCTTACTACTATTTAGATCAATGATGAGTTCAAGAGAATCACCACTGTCCCACTCCCATCCAGGTTCCGGTCTCAGTTGGACGTCCACTCTTGACAAACTGACAAAGCTGTTCCAAAGGAGAGGACACCTAGGGCAAAAGCTAAAAAAAAAAACGTTGCACAAATGGCAGATGTAAGTTATACGGGAGTCCAACTTTAATAAAAAAAGAATTGACTCTTTTTGGAAAATATTATGATTTTTTTTTTAGAATTGTTGAGATGTTATGCAACACTCTAGACTGTTTTAGTTGCCAAATAATTGATTGGCAAGGAGGGTACATGAATTGTACACAAAGCCAGGGAGACGATAAGTGCATTTATTTTTCATCTTCCTCTTCCACTATTTGTATATCTATTTTGTCTCACAGCAAGGCTCTTAATCATATGAAGAAGCCAGTTGCTATATTCTTAAATTTCTAAATTACTTAATTCTTACTTCAAATGACAGTGTACATGGTGATATAATCGCAATGTATTTCTTAATTGCAATGTCCTGCACCTAGGCCATATTGTCATATTAAAATCATTTATTAACAATATAAATCTAAAACTACTAACTGCAGGGTGTAACTCTCTTAACACCGGTAGTTGACTTTATTTAAGAAATAGCAAAAGGGCTGAATTCTGACACTAATCAAGAAAATTTCCTTTCAGTGTGATGATGTCGATGTTGGAGGAGAGTGCATTATAAAGGGAGTCTGCATCCACATGGGTGAAAATCCAGAAAACCTTGTGCACAAATACACAGTATGTACATGGATCAGTGCTTATTTGCAAATTTCACAATCTTCCATATCAGATAGAATTCTGTCACATCTATTTTAAAATCATTATCTTTCTCAGTTGCTGGTCAAATAAACATCCTTTTTTCATTTTCATCTTAGAAAGATTATTATGATAGTGTGCTGAAAATAGTAGTGAAAATTCTACATTATATTTCATTCTAGTTAATACTTGTATCATACTTCTTGTCCACATAGCGACTGCAAGAGTGTTTTCATGTCTTAGATTATCATGTGTATTCAGTTTGTGTTGCTCGAGGAAGCCAGAGATTTTAAAATTTCATTGCCAACTGCTGCTTCTGTATTTGCTGTTCATGATAAGTAGACAAACTTGAGGTCTTATTTACCTTCCTTTTGTCTGTTTTGGACAGGGCATGGATGGAGACTACTTCAATGCTGCGATTGAAAAAAACACGGTCAGGATTTATGTTCTCAAAGAGCATGAGGCAAGTGAAGAATCTGAGGACATTGGAGTTGTCCTCGAAGGCATCAGGGTGTTAAGAGATTTAGACAATATAGCATTAGCGGTTGCTATGCTTTTTGGACTGATGTACGCACTGAACATCAGCTACCCCGCTGACCTCCGGTACACCTTTGAGGTAGTACAGAAGATACTAATGGACGTGGATGTGGGTAAACTTTCAGACAAAGTACTCATGATGAAAAACCGTCTCTTCGAATGAACGGGTCAAACACTGCGCTGCCTCTCGGTAAACCTCAGATGATCACTGGCTTTAATTTGTGTTATTCATTTATGTTCCTTATTTGGTGTATAAACATGTGTTGCTCTAGGTCAGGCATCGCCAAACGGAGGGCCCCGGTCCGGGTCTGGACCAAGTGGCGGTCCTATCCGGATCCATGAACAATTTAAAATAATGTGATAATTGCTCTTCTCCAGACCCTTGTACAGGGCGAACTGAAATCGCCGGCAGAATGGGCAGGGCTACCCAGTCTAGTTCTGTCCTATATCAACCTGACAGTCTAACCCCGACCCCCAGCTCTTATTGTGGTTCACAGCGCTCTCTTATCAGAAGAACATTTTAGAACATTGCTAGGGTTCTTTAAGAGTTGCTGATTAGATATCATCTTTGGTGTAAAAGTGATGGTCGGATGAATGGAATGTAACTGATGGATGGATGGAATGTAAAATAGGACAGGATTGAACGGCATTTTCACATTTGAGCCTGCAGCGTGAGCTGAACTTCCAAGCTGTATCCTGTGCTGCTAATGATAAACTTGTGTACATTTGAATCGTATACATAATGCACACAAATGATGCAAGTAACACACAGTTACTTGCAGTAACACAAAGCACTAACCATTCCTGCCATGCTTGTGCATTAAGCTATTTTTTTTAAATGCCAAAAAATAAAAATAGAGCACAATTGTTGGCCGGAGTTAATTTACCAGAACTGCATTACCTATCCGTGTCTGGTCCAAATAACCACAAAGTACCATTCAACATGAGAATATTCATGGTTCATTGTTCGCCAGAAAGTGTTACTTTCACAGGAGTTTTCATATTTTTCCATTTCAAACTTAAGGCCTCTCCTTTTGAAATTGTCTATCAAAGCAAATGCCAGTGTAGACTAAATCTGGGCAATAGGCAACACAGCATTGTACCAACTAGGCTATTAGTAGACTTTCTTGGATTGAGAGCTGGCTCTGCTGAATACAATCGCAGTAAGCATCCTTGGTTTGGAGGGCATGAAAGGCAGGCACAACAGCCTGGGAGAGAACTGTGGGATTTTTCGCTGAGCCCACTCTTCAGTTTTCTTATGTAATTACAGCAGATGGGGGCATCTGATGCGCAGACCTACGTCACTGTGTGTGTGTGTGTGTGTGTGTGTGTGTGTGTGTGTGTGTGTGTGTGTGTGTGTGTGTGTGTGTGGTGTGTGTGTGTGTGTGTGTGTGTGTGTGTGTGTGTGTGTGTGTGTGTGTGTGTGTGTGTGCGCGTGCATGTGCGCATGCTCATGACCCCATTCAAAGTCTTGCCGTTGTCTCTGCTTGTTGGTTAAGTAGGAGTGGGTCTAGCAAACAACATGGCAAATGCATGCATTTGCCATTCTTTTGGCATTCTTTTAAGATGATTGAAACCCCTTTCCTCACGTTCCCTCATCCCGGAAGTCTTTTTTCACAGGTCTATTGACCTCTTCGACTGTATTTGTCTCTTAATAGAACTACATCTGCCACTTAAACATTGTGATAATTCTCATACCGACCAGCAGGTGTCTCTTTCTTATTGCAAGCAGCACTGCTCTCTGTTTGGAATGCCAGTCTCTAAACCTCCTGCATGCCCCTGTGTTCCCTATAACAGTGGATAATAAACTGTGGCTATGGACAAGGGGCCGGTAAATTAGCTGACATCAGTGTTAGATGGCTTCCAGAGTGCTGTAATGGTTGCTTGCTCTCTCACTCGTTAGCTTTTAGGTACACTGCATAACGTAATGCTTTATTTGGTCTTAATGCTTATGTCTTCATATAAACACATGCTGGGTTCAGAAAATGAGGTAGTCATCAGTCGCTCAGTGATGTAATCAGCTTTTGCAAGATCAAAACAATGCATTTCCTTTTAACTTGAGGCAGAAAGTCGTTCAAGCTACCTTTGCTTTCCTTCGCTTCTATATCCCAGAAGAATTCTATGGATGGACAAAAACCCTGCTCATGTAACACATCCATTACATGGCCAACTTAGCTGCATTGTGACAGATGACTCAAATGCCTTATGATTGCACTGTATTTTCCAAACTAAGATGGACCAACAGGGAACCCAATTACAATTACAATTAGGGCATTTAGCAGACGCTTTTATCCAAAGCGACTTACATCGGTTAACACACACATTGACAGACCGACGGCAGAGTCAACCATGCAAGGCGACAGCCAGCTCGTCAGGAGCAGTTAGGTTAAGTGTTTTGCTCAGGGACACATCAACACTTTGGAGTCAATAAATGAGCTCCTTGAAAGTGTCATGACTTAATCCAGACAAGAGGAGCAGCCACACATCTTTCTGATAAGGTAAACTCCAGAAGCCTTTCAACTTAGTGTTGAGTTACTGTTACACCTCAGTGGGCACATTCTGTGCTGGATGCAGGTCAATCAAAGGCAAGATGTCCAATTCAACCTTCTCTTAAATGCACACAATGAAGCTTTATCTCAAGCAGCCCGGTTTGGCTGCACTACTGTCACTACTGCCTACTGTCTTGGGTAGGCCTAATTGTGTGTTACATGCATATTCTTCATTCTTTTGGAAGCGTTAAATCACACATTTTTAGATGGATGCAAGTGAGTACTTGTGAATGTTTGTGTACACTTTGAAAGGCTCCTGCACTCAAGTGAACATCTCTGAAATATTTTCAAACATCTGCTGCCCATCAGGATGTGTGCTCTCCAAGCTACAGCTGCATTCCTCTGATGCTCCCTCTACCTGCATCGAAAACACCCTCACTAGCACTGCCCTCACCTCTCTCCCTCTCTTTCATACACATCCTTAAACTTAAACTTCTGAGCAATTGAGTCATTAAGTTTTCAGTTTAATTATCTTGAAATACCCCCTTTCATCAAAAAAAGCTAAAAGAAGAAGAATAGGTGGTATGTACCTTTGTTCCATGGGTCTACTTATCTAATAGGTTTTAAATTATCTAATTGGCCATGATGTCATGAAAATATGAGATACATGAAAGGGGCCTTAACAGTAAAATCAGTGTAACATAGGTCTTTCATGAGAGGGCAGCGAACCTTCTCTGTAGCGGCTGTGTTTAATGTTCAGTAGCTATGGAGTCAACTATGTCACCTTGGTTCCCTGCCACAACCAGTTTTTCACCATATAACAGTTTTTCAGCAATATTTCACCATGCCTGCTTAGGTTGAACATGGAAAGCCAGCCTTTAGACCTTTCTCACATTAGTGGGACTACATACAACACTTGGAAGATCCCATCAGTTCAAGCAGCCTAGAAGGCCAATGCAACTAATACATTCTTAAAGAAAACAGTTAATGAATTTGGTCAAACTGGGATTTTGCTCCTACTGTGTGAAAAAGTGGACTCCCGGTTACATTCATTGTATGCAAACCATTGTGTGCAATAATACTCATTGTCCATGCTGCAGGGTCTAATCCAGGCACATTTAGAGCAGCATTTAAGATTCTTAGCATTCTCCAATACTCTTTGCTACTCCCGGATTTGATCATTTTTTTTCACAATCACTCAAATGGATGGCTTAGCCAGATTAAGTGAAAGCAAGTTAACCCGCTACAGAAGGGCATTCCAAAGCACACAAAGTCAGCCCGAGATACTATAAAAGTTATATTATATAAGTGCAAGTCTGCCCAGTGTCTGTCCAAGACTTTAGTTTCTTCCCCACAATATTATAACTATCAGATCCCAATGCTGAAAAGAACAGCTTTGAATAACCTCAAATGCGTGGATCGCAATATGCTTAATGGTGCTTCAAGGTAAAAATAAGAGGTTTAAACGTATTCAGAATCAAAGTAATATATATCAGTTATATTTCATAAATAAGTCAGTTTTATTTCGTACACATATCAAATATAAAAAAAATACTATTTATTCCAGTACGACACATGTTATTCATTCGCTACAATTTAGATAAATAATATTGATGACATTAACAAAATAAAACATTCATTGTTTTGACATGTTTTGCTTAGTTTTTTTCTGATAGAGAGAGTTCAATAGCTGCCACAAAACAAGAACACTACTGCCCACATCAGGAAGGAATGCCACCACACACTTGTTAGACAATATGGTTGGTTTCTTCTGGTGTCTTGTTCTTGAGTTACATTATAGTATACTTTTCAGTTTCTTAAGTGCATAGGTCCTATATGCACACACAGGTCTACCCTCTGAAGTTAAGGGTAAAAATATACATAGCACATTGATATCAACAACTTACATTGATTTGCAAATTTAAATTACACATTGCTTCTTAACGAAGCTACCAAAGGATGCTCCAGTAATATGAAGCGGTTTATAAATTAAGTATGCTGATGTAGTCACAGCAAACAGTGCACTTCATTAAGTCATCATGATGTAAACCCACAATTCCTTGGGAATCTTGTTACAACAAGGAGTTTGTAATTGTTTGGTTTTTTTAACCACCCGAATATTTGAATAAAATGCAAATGGCTGCCCGTTCACCCAACGACCCACAGCGCATTTGGACTTCCTTAGCCTATGGGATTTAGTCTCTGAACTTGTGGATGTCGTTGGATAGGCGGTAGAAGGGGTAGGAGGCTTCGCTGGTGTGGGGGCAGTTGTAGGTGCACTTGCATGACTCGATCATCATGATGTTCTTGTTGAAGGTCTCGCCATCATCACAGCGGAATTTGACGCGGATGGTCCGGGTGCTGTGTGGGCTGCAGCAGCGGCCGTCCACGCAACCACCGCAGTACTTGGGTCTGTACTTCTTTAGACTGGAGCAGCCGGCATAGGTGAACTTGACCGGCTGGCTGGACTTCTTGGTTCTACTGCACTTCTTTCCTTTCTATATGACAGGAAGAGAGTTTTAGTGATTTACATATCAAAGAAACACAACAATATGTTGTTTTTCAAAAATGTTAAATGTTTGTATTGTTTTGGGGTTTCCATCTTGTGTGGCGATGCTAATTCAAGCTCACCTTAAGACTGGAGTTAGTTGACTGGGTGCATGGTCGCACATCACAGATCCTTGACTCTTTGGCGAGCCTGCAGTCACTGTTGTTGTTGGTGACTCTGGTGGAGATGCCAGTCCCACAAGTCTTGGAGCACTGGGACCAGGCTGTGGTTTGGACGATGCACTTCTGGTTGTCAAACATTTGGCCCTCAGGCTGCAATCTAAATGCTTTATGAAAGGGAAAAACTTTAGAATCAAGGACCATGAGGTAATCCATACATAATTTAGGTTTAAAGAAATGACTGCTGGTAAACAAAAATTACTTCCTCACCTGGTAGGGATTTAAGGCCGCCCTTGACAATTTCAATGAGCTCGTTCCGGTTGATGAGTTCTCTCTCTGACTCATCTGGCGGGGTGTCTTTGCCAAAGAGCTCCTCAAGGATGTCTGTCTCCTTGCCGTCATCACACACCCACTCCTCACAGCACTGTCCTTTCACCTTCACCAGTCTGGGATTGGCACAGCCAAGCTTGGGCAGGGAGAGCTCCTGAGGGCACAGTGGGACGCAGCCCACAGCCCCGTCGATGCACGTGCACTGGTGTTTACAGTTGGGCTGGAAGCTCTCGCCGTTCTGGTAGATCCTACTGTTGTACTCACATGGCCTGCCTTCCGACTTAGCTACAAAGAAGAAAGAGGTAAAGAATGGATGTTATTCTGCTGCAAAAATAAACATCTGACATCACATTCATCCATATATAGATTCGTCCAACTGAAATTCTTTAGCATGCATATTGAAGGTCGTTTTTCACCAAAGAGGGTTACTTTTATTCAAGGGTATGATTAAGCATATTAAGGTTTCCCCCAAGCTATATTTTTTCGATCCGTTCAAATGTAAACACAAGGTCTGACTTAAAAGCATTTATTCTTCACAACTATTAGGAAGAGACTCTATTATTTAAATACATACCTCGGCAGATTCCACGGCTAATAGCAGCAAAACTGGCCCCAAAGTTGCACTCCAGTCCTTTGGTGTGATCACAAGGTTGGGTCAGGCTACAGTCTTCATTCAGCTGCTTTGCACACACTTTAAAGCAGCCACAGCCATCAAGCGCTAGACTAACTCCAGGCGCGCACTTGGGGATGTCCTGCTGGCGCTCACACACGGAGGGGCAAGAAGTAGAGAGGACCTGTACAGCCCAAAGCAAAATAAGATATGTTTAAACTTTACCCTACTAGATGGTTACACACTGTTGATCCCAGTATCGTAAAACTGTATGCCTTGTATTAAATAGCTATGCATAATATGTGGATAGCCTGTGTTCACCATGCCTTCAATTGGCTTAAATCAAGCCGATGATTTTACATCGAATACTCACCAAGTCAAAAGTCCCCACGAAGATAACGATGACGGTAAGCATCAGCATCTTGAATCTCGTTCTGGTTCTTAAAATGTAGGCTAAATCAGATAACAACGTCCGAAAGTCAATCTTTCTTCCTATGAAAAAGAGTTCCAAGCAGTTGTCGATGTTAGTGCCGTAGATTGTGATTTGTTTTGTAGTCTGGTGTAAAGAGACTTCTTAGTTAAGAGTTCAAGCTTCCCGTAGCAATTGCAGTCTACTGTGGTCCGGGCACCTCCGGACTTATATACCGTAGTGAGCTGACGTCGTTCTTGGCTGCCTGCTGAACTGTTCCAAAACTATGCAAGGAATGTTTCTTGGCGCGTTTTCCATCCACGACTTCGCTCCTCCCTGTCTAACTTTTTTTCTCAGTGTTTCTCGAATCATTTTTCCCCCCATGGATCCCTTCTGAACACTTTTCCGCATCACATTTTCCATTCTTGTCCCTCTGTATTTTTCCCATGCTGACTTTTCATGTCTACCCACGGAGTTCACTCCAGTTTTTATTTTAAAATAAAAAAAAATAATCTAATAAAAGTCTGCATTTAATTAGGCCTATAGATTTCATCTCACCATATAAATAGAAATCTATGGTATCTGCGTTTAAGTAGGCCCATTAGTTGAGCAAATACGCGAGTTTCTAACAAATTATGTAAACTATATGGATGGTTCCGCTTGTTGCTGTTCACTCTTAAACAGTGTCTATTTCTGGCTCGCCATTCCCTTGATTCAGGAGAGCTAAGCATATCCAGATGCGTACCAGACCTCAGACGTAACAATATTGCCATATTTGGTATGGTAGTAGCCTACATTATTAACATATTTCCTCCATGGCCAGCCAACCACAAAGCATTCCTATCAGTTTAAAGGGTTGTTAAATATGTTCTTGCAGGAAATTCTTTTGAATTCCTTGAGTTCATTTACTTTTCACGTTATCTGTCCATCACAGTTCGGAAAGAAGTGGAAATAGTAGCGGTCCTATTTTCCACAAGACAAATTAGCATTGCCTTCTTTTCATCAGAGTCAGGGTCAAAATTATACCCATTATTACAGACTTGATTTTGTCCAGAGTAGCCTAAATAAATGTTTCAATAAAGAACAAGCGATTCTATTTTTATAAACATTATTTTTTGGATAACCTTCGGATTGCTTAGTTATTAACAGTTATATAATGATTGGCAATAACTATCTCACTTTTTAACCTTATATGTTGGGTTAGGGAGGTATTTAGCCAACAACCCAAAACAACAGCCCGACTAACGAGAGACCGCAGTGAAGCTATCCTTCAATGAGTCTCTTTCCTCAAGCGCTCTTATGTGTTAACGCAGAGCGACTCTGATCCTTCTCGTATTTCCGTAACATTGAGTTTGCAATGTCATGAAAAGATTGCTCATAAATCACCACTTTCAAAATACAGTTTTCTTTATCTGACGTTTACGTAACTAAACAAAGATACGTGTAAAGGGCCTGACTTTTCTGCGAAAATTAGATTGCGTTCTTTGATTGTCATAAGCCCCATTCTGGCTTGAGTGAACATAACATGAGCATATTATATATATAATTGAGTATGATATTGAAGTAGACTACGTACATTTATATTTGTTTTTTGTGTGGTTTAGTGTGTCTTTAGAGTTCCCCTACAATGTGTACAATGTATTGCACTATATATATAGGCCTATATATATATATATACTTATATTGCATTAAAAACAATTTGTATTATGATATCAAAAACACTCAGCATACGTATGTTAAAAGACAATACAACATGGATTATGACTTTGTACACACTTTCTTTGTTGCTATTACCTCTTGTTTTTCAGGATTCGCTAAATGAATGAACGCAGTTTAGTGTTTGACATTTAAAGTTGTTTGTGAGGTATGTGATGTGCTGTGCTGTTCACTCCTGTGCTGATATAGGAAACAATGTTGTCATCGCAATGGAGAAAACATGCAGTAATAGTCCTTCCGTAATTACACATTCAGTACAGGAAACAGTCCCCAAGCTGGACATGTCTATAGTAATTGCACTGGCATTCATAATATTTTCCACAAAGGCTGTCTGAGAAGCCCCCCATCCTTACTTCCTTTACACACGCACGCACGCACGCACGCACGCACGCACGCACGCACGCACGCACGCACGCACGCACGCACACACACACACACACACACACACACACACACACACACACACACACACACACACACACACACACACACACACACACACACACACACTTACTTTAAGGCAGGGATTCCTTTACATAACCTGTTATTGCACTTTTATGGGAAGAAAGGGAAGACTTTATTTTATTCACTGTTGGCAGTGTGTGTGTGTGTGTGTGTGTGTGTGTGTGTGTGTGTGTGTGTGTGTGTGTGTGTGTGTGTGTGTGTGTGTGTGTGTGTGTGTGTGTGTGTGATTGTGTGTGTGTGTGTGTGTGTGTGTGTGTGTGTGTGTGTGTGTGTGTGTGTGTGTGTGTGTGTGTGTGTGTGTGTGTGTGTGTGTGTGTGTGTGTGTGTGAAAACAAATAGGCCTGTTATCGGCAGTGGGGACTCATTGTAACATAAACGTAACAACATAAAGAACAGGGACACATACACTGAAAACATAACTCCTCACCTCTGCCATTGGTGTTCCAATTGACGCTATGTATCCAAAAAAATATGTTGGAACATGTTTGCAGTGTGTACAAGCAATGCATCCTCCCTGTGTCAGCTTTTGGGAGTTCTACAGAGCTATAAGATAATCATTCGATTTTTGGGGATACATATTCTCTATAATAGGTGTTATTTTATGTAATACACCTATACAGGTGTATTATAAAAATGTAGCCCCTGCTGATGAGGTATGGGTCTCTTTGAACCCTGTCGCCATTTGACAATGACACATTACGTCAGACTTTCAATTGTAAACAAAAGAACTAATACAAAATCATTTCAAAGGAAACATCCACCACGCACACGTTTTATTTTGCTCAATGTTTTTCTAAGATATTCACAGAAAACACTACCTTGGTTGGACCTGGGGTATAATTGAAGAGCGAGAACGTGAAGAAACCCCTCTTGAGGTGAGGTAGGCATTTATAGGATGGATATATTGGCATGTTCAACCATGGTAAGTGAACTTATAAAAGGGATTTTGGATGCACTCCAACACAGAGATCAGAGAAGCAGGAAAGAGGTCTTTCCTTCTCTGGTGGAAGAATGTGTCCTTTCCAGAGTTGTATGCCCTGAACCCCACTCAGGGTATAAACTCAGTACATAAATAAAAATCATAAAAATAATTCTAAGAGCAAATAGCAGAAAGACTGTGGTATTATAGGCATCACTTCCTGTATTTCCTCCAGATCGTTCAGCATATAAGGGCAAAATCAGACACAATGAAATTTCTTCTTAAAAAAACGTTTAGATGTAGCCAGACGAAAAAGTATCAGAATAACAGGAAGCCCTGAAATATTGTCAAATAAAGAGCATGAGTTATTTATGTGGCGAGCTGTTCGTCTATTCCATTTTATTGCTACATAAAGGAAAGTGGTCTCTGGCCTAAAAGGGTTTTGTGTGGAAGAACAGCCACCCCCTACAAAGTGATTTGAAAGGTAGTACAAAATACTTTACTGTCAATAATAGGGTACACAGTGCACTTAATATGCTTTTTACTAACCGCATCAATAAAATGTCAGCACTTCTGTCCCACTTATTCTTTTCAGATTCCAACTGTTGCGAGTTTACCAGACAAATAAGAGGCGTGGCTTTTAGTTCTCCTTTCATAGAGGAGATGGAAGGAGATCTCTGCTTTCACTCATTTTGTTTGGGGCCACAGGATGTACCAGTAAGGTGTGCATATGAGGGCTTTCCTTCATCTAAAGTAACCCAAATTCCTAAGAACAGAGCACGAGACAGAAAATGGAAAAGAAGGGAGGGTCAGGGGTATAGTCTCCTTCAAACCAGACATCCATCCACCATGTGAAATTATGGAAAATCGTCTGGGATGGGGGCGCAGGTGAATGGGGAACTAGTTCGTTGCTGAAGTGGAAATTGGAATGTGGAGCTTGTGGAATGTTTGAATCAGTCAGGGATAATTGAGTGAATCTGGGACAAGAAATGACAAACGTTAAAGGGTGTGGAAGAATGTGCCTCTGGGATGTCTGACGAAAAATTCCATCCGGGCTTTCATTCGAGCTTGAGGCTCAGATTGGACCTGTAGGAGGATAAACACTGTTGGCTCCGTCAACTTTTTTAAACATTCCCTTCTCATTTGGGCTTATTTATCACTCGTGAAATATTAAGAAAACGGTCATTCCATCACAACATATGCCTTTTATTACAAATGCATCTAATACACATGTTATGAAACAACATGAGGTTGGTTCAAAAGTAAAATTTGCCAAATTATTACAAACCCCATTTATTTGTAATCTTGACAAAATGAATGAACGCGATTACACATGTCTGTTGTGAATCGTCACCTCGTAGACAATATTTTCGCTCGGATAAAGCTGGTCTGGAAGAATGTGTCTCTGGGATGACTGGATAGCTTCTGGCACATGCCTATTTGCGGCTAAATAAAAACGCATCGATTAAATTCTCAAATAGTTAAATATTAAGCAGCCTCTAGATGAATTGTGGTTTAGCGGATTGTCAAATGTTAGCCTGCCTGCCTGTATTGCTGCTCAGGGC
>OLKM01004093.1:22500-25537 GCA_900291075.1 Melanogrammus aeglefinus | reverse complement strand
GTTTGGAGGGGGAGAGAGAGAGAGAGAGAGAGAGAGAGAGAGAGAGAGAGAGAGAGAGAGAGAGAGAGAGAGAGAGAGAGAGAGAGAGAGAGATTTCACTTCTCTGTGATGAATTTTCCATGAAATCTGGTTCAATTCTCGTGAATGTGTCATACAGTCAACGCCTTCCTATTGGTCGATTTGTTTGACACGGAAGACAAATATGAAGGACTCATCGTGTGCGTGTGTGTTTGTGTGTGTGTGTGTGTGTGTGTGTGTGTGTGTGTGTGTGCGTGTGTGTGCGCGTGTGTTTAAGAATTTGTGTGTGTTTGTTTGCATGTTCATGTGATTCAGCGTTTGTGAACGTGTGTGAAACTTTTACTCTTATGCCATCAAAAAAGAAAGCAAAACGAAAATCACACAATGCAAAATTAACAGAATTAAAAAAGGTAAAAAAGAAAACGGTTTTCATCTTCTCGCCCTTGGGTCCACGTGCACACATGACACATGCAATAAAACAATGTGTTTTGTGTGTGTGTGTGTGTGTGTGTGTGTGTGTGTGTGTGTGTGTGTGTGTGTGTGTGTGTGTGTGTGTGTGGGTGGGTGGTCGTTGTGTGTGTGTGTGTGGGCGTGTGTGTCCCTGGGGGGAGGGGGGGTGGGTGGAACTAAGAGCAACGGTCAAGGTGGGCGTCCGACAATATGATATTGCAGCCACCTGCTCTCTCTCTTTTAGCTCAATCTTACTTGAAATAACAGTATTAAGTCGGTGTAGTGGGTAGCTGTGCGGTGTGTCTTTGTGTGTGTGGTGTGTTGTGTTGTGCTGTGTGCTGTGTGTGTGTGGTGGTATGTGTGTGTGTGTGTGTGTGTGTGTGTGTGTGTGTGTGTGTGTCCATCTAAGCTGCAATTAGTTAACTCACGGAAGCGTGGTCTTGTGTCAGAGTGCTGCCAATTAAGAACAAACGTGTGTGTGTGTGTGTGTGTGTGTTTGTCTGAGAACGCATGACTCGCATGATATTACGCTGAAACTCAACAAAATTCTTTATCAGAGAGAGAGAGAGAGATAGAGAGAGAAAGAGAGAGAGAGAGAGAGAGAGAGAGAGAGAGAGAGAGAGAGAGAGATGAGGAGCGAGAACGAGATAGATAGAGAGAGAGAGAGGAGAGAGAGAGAGAGAGAGAGATAGAGAGAGAGAAGAGAGAGAGAGAGAGAGAGAGAGAGAGAGAGAGAGAGAGAGAGAGAGAGAGAGAGACAGAGAGAGAGAGAGAGAGAGAGAGAGAGAGAGAGAGAGAGAGAGAGAGAGAGAGAGAGAGAGAGAGAGAGAGAGAGAGAGAGAGAGAGAGAGAGAGAGAGAGAGAAATACGTGACAAATACTGGCAAGATCAATGTTGTTAAAATGAATATCTTACCAAAACTTTTTTTTTTTTTCCAGTCAACTCCTCTTTTTCTACCTAAACATTTTTTTGACTCACTGGACAAGATAATTTGTTCTTTTATTTGGGGCGGGAAGGTACCTAGAGTTCGTAAATCATTACTGCAGAGATGCAGACTTAGTGGAGGACTTGCATTACCTAATTTCCAAGCCTATTATTGGGCTGCTCACATCCATAAACTTTGCTACTGGTTAAAATCTTCTGGACCCTCTTGGTGTAAATTGGAACTATCATCATGTACAGGATCTTCCATACCTGCTCTATTTTACTCCTCTTTTCTCCTGCAAAACCTAAGAATCATGTGGTTCTAAACACACTTAAAATCTGGTTTCAATTTAGGCGGCACTTTAAATTTGTAGCTGCATCCTCCTCAAGTCCTATTAATAACAACCATTTATTTCCTCCATCACTTTCAGACTCAACATTTTCAATGTGGCATGACAAGGGCATTAGGCAATTTAAATATTTATATGTAGGTGGTGTATTTGATAGCTTTGCGAATTTGTCATCTCGCTACGGCCTCCCTGTTAGTCATTTATTTCGCTATTTTCAAACTCGCAGTTTGGTTACTAAGTGTTTCCAAAATGTTCCCTCTTTACCACCGGAACAGCAACGGGAAACAATGTTATCATTTACTCCTCATTACAGAGGAATCACTTCGAAATTGTACAATATTATTTTGGCTCTTAGCGACCATTCAAATGTTAAACTTAAGTGTACATGGGAAGAGGAACTTGGAATACAAACACATGAGGAGTCCTGGGAAAAAGCCATAGAGAGGGTAAAATCTACCACTTCTTGTGCACGTCTTGGACTTATTCAATTTAAGGTTCTACACATGGGTGCATTTCTCCAAGTCTAGACTGTCGGTACTATATCCGGAACTGGAAGACAAATGTGATAAATGTCATGGCTCTCCTTGTCACCTCAGTCATATGTTTTGTCTATGTCCTGTTCTGAAAGATTTTTGGGCGGGTTATTTTGTTATAATGTCAACTGTTCTTGGTGTAAATCTCCAACCTTGCCCTCTGATTGCTATATTTGGGATTCCTAACCCCTCACTTGCACTCAACTCTACACAAAAGGATATTATAGCTTTCACATCCTTACTTGCAAAGCCGTTTATTATTGTTACATTGGAAATCTGCTAAATATCCTTCTATCTCCCGGTGGCTTAAAGACATGATGTTTTTTTAAAGCTTGAGAAAATTAAATATACATGAAGAGGATGTACAGTAAAATTTTTCCACAAATGGCAACCCTTTATTTCCTATTTCACTAATTTAGAGGTACTACCTGATTGAATTTCTGCCTATTACCATTGTACATTTTATATTGCATAAACAACCAGTAGTATGCGTGTTTGTCGTGATATGCCGAGTTGGGGCATGGGTGGGTGGGGGGGTGTTCACTGTTTTTGTATGTCTGTTTGTTTGTTTTTTTAATCTGCACTCTGTAATTTAATGTTACTATTTTTCCTCTACAATTTTATCAGAGTGTGTTTTTGTTAATTTTCGTTTGTTGATGTGTATATGTAACTGTTTACACATATATGTTAAAAGAAAAAGAAAAGGATAATTGTATCCCTGTAATTGGAAATATCTAATTGTACTTTTCAATAAAAAGATGA